>JARACY010000291.1:0-108763 GCA_029255725.1 Scrobipalpa atriplicella
TGAAAATGAAATGTAGGTACTATAAGTTTGTTTACATTAAATGTAGTGAAATTACATGAGTTCTAATATACAAACTTTATACATATATGGAGAGACTTTTTCTTACAATTTGATGCCGCAAACTACTGTAGTGTTGCCGCACTTTACTACAGCAGAAGCATCAGCTGTCTTTATAGAATTTACTGTGTATTCACGCGTAACAACTTCGTTGATCGCGGATTTGCCTTTCCTCTCACCCTTAGGTTTTGCCATTGTAATCTGAAATAGTAACAGTCGCGGATTGAAAATATAAGTTATCGTACTTCCCTAGCGGCTAAATATAGATGTAGCACGTATAAAAAATGAATTTTCGTCGCAGATTCACTTGATTTTATTTGATTTTCATACAATAACACACACCTTAGCGTATATCAGCCAAAATCGTCACGAAAAAGAAATGTCAAAGTGAATTTGACAGTTTTGTGAACTCTGGAACTACACTACCGCCACCGCCCAATATTTTATCTAAAACTTTGTTGGTAATCTAGGCTGTGTAGGATTTTTTACAGCTATTTTCGTAAACACTATTCGTGACATCAATTGGTGGCATTTTCGTTTCATACAATTTGTGGATCAAATTCTTGTAAAATAAAATTATTTATATCATTTTTGTGTATAAAAATCTGATTACGTGCTTCTATTAGTAAAATTTACGTGGTTTAATGAAAAGTTTAACACGATTATGTACTTTTTGTGTTCGTTCGCGAAAGATTTTCAGACACTATTTTAAAATTATTTTTATGAAACGAACATTCACTCGTGTTTGTCAACAAGTGCAAGTGCAGTTATTTTCGTTTTTTATTAGTTTTAAGATTTTATACGGCTTACTATCTATTAGTTTCTACATATAATCAATTGTACAGCTGCCTGATAATGTCCGAAGTATACAAGTCAGTCATCCCACAAACATTACACAAAATAACCTCTTCTAACCTATACCCACATAAACCCACTTATATTTTGTTTTAGATTGATACATCCAGTGAAATACTTTAATGACTACTTATCTCGAGATGTGCGGCCAGACGGTAGGAAGTTTTCTGATCAAAGGGATATAAAGTTGAACGTAAATTCTATAAAGACAGCTGATGCTTCTGCTGTAGTAAAGTGCGGCAACACTACAGTAGTTTGCGGCATCAAATTGGTAAGAAAAAGTCTCTCCATATATGTATAAAGTTGTATATTAGAACTCATGTAATTTCACTACATTTAAATGTAAACAAACTTATAGTACCTACATTTCATTTTCAGGAGCTGGCTACCCCAAAAGCCGAAGAACCAAACAATGGATTCCTTATCACAAATGTAGAGCTTCCCCCATTATGCTCTTCCAAATTCAGGCCAGGACCACCCTCAGACCATGCCCAAGTTGTTAGCAAATTGGTATCGGACATTGTGGTCAATTCCAAATGTGTAAACCTAGAAGATTTGTGTATAGTTTCTGATAAGCTGGCCTGGGTTGTATATTGTGATATGGTCTGCATTGACAATGATGGAAGTTTAGTTGATGCTTGTATCATGACTTTGATGGCAAGTTTAAAAACTTGTAAGTAATATTTCTATCAAGAAATGCATGTAGTGTAGATGTAGGCAGTACCTACAAAACTATTGTCCATAACTAACAATTTATTTGTATCTTTCCAGTGTCATTACCAACAGTGAAATATGATGCAGAAACAGAAGTGATAGAGGTAGATGATGAGAAAAGAACACCACTTGAAGTTCACGGATTGCCTGTGGCTACCAGCTTTGCTGTTTATAACTTGCTTCAAAAGTTAGTCTTGTCTGGTACCCTAATACAATAAATATCTTTTAATATTTAAAGAATTTGATGATAAAAATCTCTTTTTATTTCAGGAATATCATTTTAGCTGATCCATCATCATATGAAGAGAAAATGTGTGGAGGCAATGGAGCCAATCTCATTGTATGCTGTAACAAAAACTTCTCCAATGGAATACAGAAATTTGGAGGCAGCAATATTACTAATGAGAACCAGGAAGAAGCAATGAAAATCGCTAAGAAGAGAGCAAAACTTGTACAAAGAGTTATTGATACTTGTATTAAAAATGATTTATTCTAATATAACAGTAAGATTATCTTTGCCAATTCTTTGTTTTCATATTTCCTATTTATTTCTTGAAGACAAAAATGCCTAGTAAAACCCATGTAAAACCTTATGATTATTAACAAGTTCAAAATGGGTAGTAATAACAGCAAAATACGGCACCTTTGCAGCAAATCGGTAACCAAATAAATAAAAGAAAGATTTCTTTCTCGGTGATTGATCGATCAATTACTTCCTATAAATGGCAACACCGTGGAAACTGTCATTGTCATTATTTTTATTTTCTTCATATTGGCATCATTGTGTTAAAATGTCACCACGTCTCAAAATATCGAGTTATGTTATTGAGGTAAACTAATCGTTTTATTACGAAATTCAAGGCTAAATTACTCTCAACACAAACTTATAACTACGAGGGATAAATTTTCTTTTAAATAAATGGCATTTTTGCATCCTATTAGCATAAAATATGCTATAACCCCATACGTCATCATGTTCGGTCGTCATCGCATTAATTTGTCTTTTTTCTGTATACATTTATTGGTATTGATGTGAAAATAGTTTGCTTATTTGTTTTTTACAGCGTCTGTCTAATATAGACACGAATGAGAGTACAGGATGCGTGTACGGGCTGATGTACGATAGCACCCTGCTCGTCGTCGGACTGAGCTTAGAATTGTATGAAAATGAAAAAAGCACGTATAGCCAGCTCCTGCTCAACCTCCCCGCCGAGATAGAACTATGCGGGGTCATAAAGTTCGGCGGGACGCTAACTATGGAGTCTCAAATCAAGGAAATACTTCAGGTACATACTTGTTTCAGTCAATTGTTTTGGTTTCACATTCTGCCACTGACAATATCTTGTTTAAAACTTCTTTTTATAATGAATGAATAAAAAAAGCTTTGATAAAAGTTACTCATTTTCACATTCTGTAAGCTCGTAATAATGTCCATGATCATATCACAAACAAAATTTTGAAAGTAACAATGCTTACAACAAAAATAAATATCTATGTTAATTAAATATTTTGCAGGATGTTGATATAACAGACAATCCTCTTGTTATCATATTAAATGAGAGAAAGGAAATGAAGGCACATTTCTTGGTTCATGACAAGTTTGAAGAGACGCAATATGAGGTGCTATCTGCCGAGGAGTTGTTGAAACAGTTTGTCTATGTGAGGCTCAGCACAGTATTACCATTCAGTTGTGAAGCTACTATCAATGGTGTTAAGAATATGATGCAGAATAAAAGGAAAAAGGTAATCAAGCTTTGTTTTTATTTATATTATAACATAATACAATAAAAAGTATTGTATTATTTCAATTAAGACAATTTTAATATTAATAAACAAATGTATTTTGAAATGATGTCACTAGCTTTCATTGTCTCAATTTTATTATTTTGTTTTGTTGCACCTATCATTTGTTCTTTCAGTCCATCGAATATTGTTTTTTATGCATACTTAGTATTTTTTCACAGTCATAAACAATCTAACGTATTTTACAGATAGCATCAGGCCAAGTATCTTTTCACATTGATGGGACCTCAGTGTATTTATTTGGAGTAGATTCAGATGTAGGTTTGACAGGAACTAGCACAGAGGCCACTATTGGTGAACTTCTTGATTCAATGAGCCCAGAACAACCTAGCAAGAAGAAGAAAGTTAACACTAATAATGTAGTAAGTGCATTAGAATTTATAAGACTCCTGTTTACTATGCTTAATGGAAAAACAGTAATTCTAGAAATTCTTAAATTACTGAAAGAAACAATAAGTTTTTATATTAATTGTCATAAATTAATTAATGTATACCATTTACAGGAAATAATGCCAGTTAACTTAGTAATGAAAGCTACAAAAGACAATATGTCAGAGAAGCTTGTGAAAACTGCAGTAAAAATGATGACTGCACAGACTAAAAGTAAGTAGAACTCTGATAAAAAATATAGGTATTACAAATTTTGATTGTGATATTCACTCTCACAGTTAATGGAATCTGAAATTGCGCGTCGTGGCTTGGACACGCAATAACTTAGTTGATTAGGGCTGCATAAAAAAAAACCGAGTTGAAATTAGACTCTTTTTTTGTTTCTATATTTTCATGATATATAACAAATTTGACCATTTACCTTTTAGCCTCATTCTTCATCAGCATGCCGTTACGGGTGGACACACTGGCAATGACACACCGCAACAATAAACTGCTGAATCTGTACTCAATATTAGTAGAGGCTGCCTGTCGCTCACTCAGACTTCTGGAAAATGTACTCATAGAACAACTAGGTATGTGTTACGAAATTTAAATTTAATTGCTACATTTCTGAAAGAAAATGTTGAAGATATTTGTAATAAAAGACTATTCTGTATACTGAAAATAAAAGAGGTCTCAAGTTACTGCCTTGGGTGATTCCATCCAAGTGTTTGAAACATTATTTGTAAACATTTGTTATTCATTATATATTTTTTTCAGATATAATGTAAATTTTATACAGCTATATACCTAAACCAAACAGGGCACATTATTTACCTTAGTTTTCCGTACAATTTACTTGTGACACTTATCAAAGGCCTCTGACTGTACCAAAGTATTCATTAATGTTTTTTTTTATTCAGGTCAAGAAGGCATCGGCGACGGTGCTGGTTTACGCTTGCCCGAAACATTCCACTACCTACCTCAAGAAATTGGCCACTTCATCACACGGATAGTCCCCAAAGGAATTCCAGATGAAAGCATGGGTAAGTAATACAAACCATTATTAATGCTAGTAGAGATACTAATAACTGAAAAAAGAGTTGTCTGTCGTGTGCTTTGTCGGGTCTATTCTATGTATGACCTGTTGAACCCTGGCGTCAGAGTTTGAACTGTCTAATAGGCCCCCAAAATTTCCAACATGCTTTGAGAGCTCCCTGAGGTATTGAATCATCTTATTTGACAAACAATCAGGTTAATATATCCTAAGGCACAAAAAAATACGCAAGCACAAAGCATGACCACGACACTCCTAACGCAAAATCCTTTTTCAGAAAACGAGCGGCGGGACTTGCAACAACAACTAGTATTACCTCTAGACCGACCATTCTTCCGGCGCGGCAACGCCTACGCTAACCAAACCGGGGGGAAGTTGATCAATCCCCACGAGGGAATCCCCCTTCCCACCAACCCTGATTCCATGGTGGCGTTAGTACGTGGGAGGTACACATACCACCACTACATGCAGGATAACTTCAATGATGACGGGTGGGGATGTGCTTATCGTTCAATGCAGACCATATTCTCGTGGTTTAGGTAAGCAAAGCTGTAATCAGATTTAAAATTGTTAAATGTATTATACTTACAGTAATATTCCAATTCCAAGTATGGCGCGGTGGTGGTGACATGCGTTGCGTGCCATTATGAAGCACCAAACACAGCCCTGTCTCAATTTGTGAACGAAATCAGAGTGCATTGTTTTTCATGGCATAGAAGAACTGCATGAGTTTCCCTGCGACGCAGAAAGTTAGATAAAGCATCTCGATGTCCCTATGTCGATGTCTATATGCCTTCCTAATAGGAAGTTCCTATACTGTGCCTCCGCCACATAACTTTATCATTGTATAGTATTGCATATTACAAAACAAAACTGTTTAGGTATCAAGGCTACACCTCAGTAGCGGTGCCTACCCACCGAGAGATCCAACAGTGCCTTGTTAAAATCGGTGACAAGCCGGCTTCCTTCGTGGGCTCCAAGCAGTGGATCGGGTCCACAGAGGTGAGTGTTTTATACTTATTTATTTTAGGTATAAATTCAACAATTTTTTTTGACATTCTTTGGCTAACTAAGGTAAGAACTAGTCTAAGGAGAATCTAATGATTTTAACTACATGTAGTCGCATAAAAGAGAAAGTAATAGCGACCGAACTCGAAAGCGCGGAAGAATATAAACTCAATTTCTTACCCTTCTCGCTCTAGCACTCGCTCACCCAAGAGAAAAAGGATAGGACGACCGAAAAATGTGAATGGGTGCGGTCAGATTTAGTTGGACCTTTACCCTTTTTCCATTTAGATGGACCTTACCTTTACCATTTTTCCCTTCTTCCTCGCTGGGCTGGAAGCGATAGAAAAACATTGAATGGCCCAACTGCATCTCCTCCTGGGCATTCTGTAAAAACCAGCTAATGGATTCGAGGGTTTCAGTATATTGTAATTTAGGCGATATGCTGACAAACTGTCGCTACATCAATATACAGATCTATGTTACCCTCAAAACTTGTCAGGTGTGGCGGAACGAACTTTGTTTGGATCGTTGACGCTCTGCCTACCCCAGGGATAAAGGCGTGATTTATGTATGTTTACCCTTTTTCTCGCAGCCAACGAACAATTTCTGTTATTTCTCTTAGGTGATGTTTTGCCTGGAGACGCTGCTCGGAGTACAGTCACGGATAATTTTTGCTAACAACGGCGCTGAGCTCAACAGCTACGCGCCGGAGCTCGTGCACCACTTCCAGAAACACGGGAGCCCTATTATGATAGGTAAGCATTTAAACAGCTTGTGCGTAAATTGTTAATCACAGTTTCTCTGATCTTCTTTATTCGTGCTTTTTCTCATCTCACTTGGGTCGGTCATCTGAATATATTTGCGCCATTCGGCTATGTCGTTTCAAATTGTGGGTACTACGTCTTTCTGGTACCATTCAAAATATATCTGGTGTCACGGCAATACAGCTTTTGTCTGGCCGTTAACATTCTACTTCCTTACCTCGTATGGGATTGATATAGTGATTGTATTTATTTGTGAAGCATTGATTAGTTTTTAGCTAAAATGAATTATTTGCAATTTTATAATTTATGCGGCTCGAATATTGGTTTTCTTGGCATTTTAAAAGATAGATAGCAGAAACATTGTTTGTATTGTTTATGTATCTTTTCTTAGGTGGAGGTGTACTAGCCCACACAATCCTGGGCGTGGAATACAACCCGACGAAAAACGAGACCAGGTACCTGATCCTCGACCCCCACTACACGGGGGGCGAGGACCTCCCCACCATCCTCAACAAGGGCTGGTGCGGGTGGAAGAATGCAGACTTCTGGAACAAAACTGCTCACTACAACCTGTGCCTGCCGCAGACTAAGCCTGCTATTTAATATACAACTCTATATTGGTAATGTTTTTTAAATACAAGAGTCGTGAGTAAGAATTATGTGATGGTGCAGTTGTTTTATCTCATGACTGCTGCTTCATACTTGTAATTGTATGTAGAGACACGTACGTGCTCTTGTGTGCGTAACTACAGCTTTACTATGCCGAAGTAACACACACTAAAGCAATGTGCGTGCATGTAGGTATAATTACACACACACAAGCATGGCTAAACAGCATTCGTGAGATAAAACATGTATACCTCAAGAGATTTAAACCTAAATGCTTACTTACGTTAAGCAAGATGAATTAAGCACAAAGACCGGCCACCTAAATTTAAAGTGATTGTGATGAATAATTATAACTTCAGCTCATTATCAGTTACAATTTGTTGTTATATTATTATGTCGGATATTATGATAATTTTTTTAATCAGAACTTCTATTTAAAAAAAATTGAAACGTCCAATTACTTAGCACAAAGCAATAGATATCTATTACATTTGCGTAGTGTATCTTAGCTTACGAGTGTTATTTTTGTTGTGCTAACGTTTTCAGTTTCAATAATAGTTTAGGTTTGTGAAAGTAAACTCCCTTTCCTCCGTTTATTTTAACCGGATTGGTACATAAGTACATTTATAAAATAGTTATCTATATTTTCCAAGTTTTTAACCAGCAATTTTGTAACGAACAGAAGTTCGAATAAAGGGAAATATTAAAAAGTACTCGATACTGCAAGGTGTCGATAACTTTTTTTTCCGATACCGATACCGGTATCGATACTTTTGATCCGATACTGGTATCGAGTATGGTATCGGTACTTTCATTTCGATACCGTAACCCTAATTATGATCTATTGTAAAGGCAAGTTCATTGTAATATGATACATTTCAATTAAAATAATTCGTTTTAATTTATTTAATCTAAGCTGTAATGTGATGTTATTCATCACATGAATGATGATCGGCATTATTTCAATGAGGAGGTATTTTTCTGCCATTTAATTTATGTTTAGCATCTTCTACTATTATAATTAATAAATAAGATAGTATTATTGTTTCACGGAGCTGACATTTTTTACACAATAACTACATTCGGGTCGAATTGGTAACCTGTTTTTGAAGTCGGTTAAATTTTTTATTGGACGGTTTCTATGAATGATTATAAGACGCGGGCGAAGCCTTGACGTGCAAAGTAGAAAGCTAGTTTTGTATGAAATAAATTGAAAATTCTATTTGGAACTTATAGACACACTGATCCATCATGTATAATGGTCAGTGTGAAATTGTGAATGTTGCAAAGGACTGAAATTAGTTTAAACGTTTGTAAGGGTAAGACCCGATATTAAAATTGCGCATTTAAGTTTTTGCTGTCTTACAAACCTGGTTCAATACATCTGATTCATCTATGTAAGTAAATGCAGCTATTTAAATCAGTTGAACATCTCCAGTTGCTCTTCTTTTTCTAACTTAGTTCGGGAATATATCCGGCTAAGATTTGTTCGCAGAGTCTCTGTTAAGTTGTTGCTAAATCTATCTTGATGTTGCCTTTTATAATTGTGCCAGTTATGTTATTGGTATTGTTTAAGAATTTGAAACTACAGGCATTTACGTTACAATAGCTTCATTTCCGTTTCTCTTCTCATCATCTTGTATTATAATTTCTTTTGTGTGGTTTCTTTTGTAATCGGAAATATCTGAAATGAGTTTCATATTACACACTCACGATTATATAAACTTACAACGTGATTTACCAGTTGCAAACGAAATACTTATTGAGTTTCATTCCTTAAAAAAAAAACACATTTCTGGGTATTTTTTTTTATTTAAAGCGAGCGATGTAGGTATTTTTAAATAGTTATGAAATAAAACCATGGAGGGAATAAAATATCACAACTCGCTGTATTTATTATTAACTATGAACAACGTTGTCATTTTATAGTTTCACGCTAAGTTCACGGATAAGTTTTATTTTACTTATTGTAGGCATTTATTTATCGTGGCTAGTGTGCGCATGTAAATTAAAATGGAATTGTTATATTTTGTACAATAAATAATTGAATTATAATTTCAGTACACTATTCTGTGGTATTATTTTTAAACCCTTACCTTATTTATTATGCATAAAAAGTTAAACATGAGCAAAAACAGTTAGAATAAGGTCTGTTACGAATCTGAAGGTAGGGGGTTCCGTCCTGGTTTCAATTTGAACTCTAATGTGACCCAACGATTCAAAAGATTATAATTTCGCTATGCATATGTAAGTATCAAATGAAACGATGTAGATAGACCGTATAAAATTAAGCAATTACTTTTGTATTTATGAAGATAAACTAATCAACATGTTGGCTCGATGGCTTGTGCTCTGTGTTTGCATTAATGCTGCCTATACCGAGGTATTTTATTTTAAAGAAATCCAAAGAGTAAGTAAATTAATTAATTACAATTAAATTAATAGTTAATTAAATAAAAAAAAACATTGATCTTGATGTATTTTTGCTAAGTGGCACCTCTAGTAAAATAATTATAGACTTGCAAATCTGTACTTTAATGGAATGGAATCCCCAGACGTCCCAGGGTAGGTTATGTCAGACATCGTACCCTACCCCAAATAAAACAAAAATATCACAAACATCTCGCAAAGATATAGCAGCTGTAGTAAAGGCTCATATAAATATTGCTCCCATTGCCAGTCGTTGTATAAATGTACAAGTGCGACTAGTGCTTTCGATTCGGTGAGAGTCGTGTCGTGAGAGCACGACAACTAAAATGATTGCCGTCCCTCTCTGTTCTTTCAGGATAGAAAACGACAGGTGAACATTTAGAGATTTTGGGATTTATTAAGTTCGGTTGTTATAGTTCGGTTGACCGAAGTAGCGCACCATTTTGGCAGTAATCCGGTTGGTGCAAAGCACCGGACTCTGGAAACTCTTTACTTGCTAGATGTGCAATATTAATAGCCCTTTACTGCAGTAAGTTTACTAAAGGTTTTTCCAGTCACGATTAGCAGACGACGCAAGCACCTGCGGTTGGAGATACAGCTTCCTAACGAACACCTATGAATACGGCTGCGAGCCTCTGACAGAGACGGTGCGATGGAGCGGGGATTCCTCGCCAGAAGACGAGGGTCAGCTTCTGCGGAAGAGGAAGTGGTCCAAGAGACGACACGACATGAATAAAGTCAATTTTATTTTAATAGTAAGTCCATGACTTACGGTATCAACTGCGCTCAGTTCTTTTGTACCTTACAATTAGTTAACTGAAAAGGCTTATGTTTGTATGTGGATTTGGTTGTGACCTCTGTGCTTTGCTTATCTCGTCGTGGACCGGGGGGTTATTTTTTCTTTTAAAACCATGCCACGATATCAATAAGTGCCTATAAACCTTTCATTTATTAGATTCACTGCAAAAAATTACTACTTTTACACATTTGAAGTTAAGTGATTGTTGGTGTTACTTCCATGCGGAGTGAGGGAAAAACATAGAATGTGCCAGCTGCATATCCTCCCGGGCATGCTGTAAAAGTCAGCTAAGGGATTCGAGGGTTTCAGTATTGTAATTTAGGCGATGGGCTGACAACCTGTCACTATAGCAATATACAGATCCATCTGGAATAACCCTCAAAACTTGTCAGACGTGGTGGAATGATCTTTCGGTCGAAAGGCGTGATTTTATGTATGTATGTATGGTGTTTACAGAATAAAGGCATCAACTATAAGCAACGAGACCGCTCGAAAAATACACATAGTCAAGTGGTAAGACAAATTTATTTAATTGTACGAGTTATTTCGGAGCTGAGTATTATAGGTATTTTCTTGAGTTATCTTATCATCACACGTCACAAGAGACCGATGGTGTAGTGGATAAGGCCACTGCCTTATGAACGGGATGTCGTGGTTCGAATTCCACCCACCACGTACCAATGTGATTTCACATGTACGTTTATTTGGCGCTTTTTCCGTGCTTCGAAAGGCTAGTTTAATACCGTAGGTATATATTAGTCGTTAGGCCATGTCAGACGCCATTGCTAAGCATTGGCGGCTTGAAAACTGACCTAATCTAGGGTTGGGTCTGGTTTCCCTTCTAGGTTACGGAGGTCAAATGGCAGTCGCTTTGTGTAAAAAACAGTACCCTTGTTCAATCCTCTAGATTAGGTAGCCGACCCCGTGAGATACGGGATAAGGCTAGGAAGATGATGATCTTATCATCACACGTGTTTGTCTCAACCATCGAAATCAAAATCAATTCAAGATATC
Source organism: Scrobipalpa atriplicella (assembly GCA_029255725.1). Taxonomy (NCBI): domain Eukaryota; kingdom Metazoa; phylum Arthropoda; class Insecta; order Lepidoptera; family Gelechiidae; genus Scrobipalpa; species Scrobipalpa atriplicella. The sequence continues at coordinate 11,483 of JARACY010000291.1, forward strand.
ACATATTTATTTAAGTGTGTACATATTTACCTACAGGATATCAGGGGAAACTGCATAATGATAGTGGGTTACGACAACAACTGTTACGGATGGAGTGGCAAGAAAGATCGCGGCAAACCTCAAACTACATCACCTCCAGTTGAATTCCAGGGATCTTCAGAAGGCCCTCCAGCTCAATTTCAGGTCCCTACAGAAGACCAAGTAAGAACACCTTATAATAAAAACAAAAAATATTACGCAATCTTCTTCAGGTCGTAAATTGATTAAGTTCAACTGCCGTGAGCGAGCGTCGGCAGTAACCGGAGAGGATTTGTGAAATAAATTTGACAAATAGTTACTTAATTGGTTTTGACTTAATTTTAGATGCAGGCCGACAATTGGCTACTTTCCAACTAGTCAAATCAGCAACTTTTTATAAAATGTCAAAAACGCTTTTTTGTATGAAAATAGTGAGTTATGACGTCACAGTTTAGTAAATATTGACTACTCAAATCAATAACATATATACTTTTAACTCGATTATTAAAATCTAAATGAGCATTTTTTTTAATGATGAATGAAATCCACAATATTTTTAGCCATCAGTTTTAAGTATAAACGTTTTCAAATTTTTAAGCTATCCAGTCAAGTACCCAATTGGGCGCAGGGGCCGTATGAAATAGAAACACATGATGTCAAAGTAATAGAAGAAAAGACAGTCAAAGTCAAAGAAGTAGAGACAGTTCCAGAGATAGAAGAAAAACAAGAAGGCCCAGGAATAGAAGCAGGGGCAGTTCCGACGATAGAAGAAAAACAAGAAGACCCAGGAATAGAAGCATGGATAAATCCGGAGATAGGGGAAAAACAAGAAGACCCAGGAATAGAAGCAGGGGCAGTTCCAGAGATAGAAGAAAAACAAGAAGACCCAGGAATAGAAGCATGGGTTAATCCGGAGATAGGGGAAAAACAAGAGGAAGCAGAAGAAAGAGAGGCAGATATAGAAATAAAAGAAGCAAAGGCAGACACAATCAGTGATCTCAACGATCGGTCTAAAGGTAAAAAGAGAAAGAATAAGAACCATATCGTGGTCAGGGGGCAGAAACCGCATCGAGATAAACATTCGTACATTCGCTCGTTTATAACATTTTAGGATTATTTAACTATCGTAGATCCAAACAATTTACTCAACAGTAGAAATAGTCGTATAATCGTAGTAGTAATAAATCAACACAATATTCAAAACAAAGCTTCGGCCGAGGTTCAGCAAATGGTTTTTTTTTTTATGTTAGTTTATTTAGTGTCACTATAGCAATATATAGATCCATCTGCAATAACCCTCAAAATTTGTCAGACGTGGCGGAACGACCTTTGTTTTGGTCGTTTACGCTCTGCCTACCCCATTAGGGATAAAGGCGTGATTATATGTATGTATGTATGTAGTTTATTTTTTGTAAAAAAAGAATGAATTTTCGTAAGGGACAGCGTCCCGCAAACTGATAGGGGTTGCTCAGTCAACGATACTGAACACATATCACCAGGTTTTTTTTTCAGGAAATGAAAAAAAAATTTTGCTTTTCCATACAAATTGTTTGATCGATGTGGTCATTTTGTATGAAAAAGCAATTTTTTTTTTATTTCCTGAAAATAATTCCTGGTGGTAGTTGTTCAGTTTCGTTGACTGAGCAACCCCTATAAGTTTTCGGGACGCTGTCCCTTACACCCCGTATAAATGATCACTTTTATGGCTGGTGTTACATGTACTGAGCGCATTATTTGCACTACCTTACCTACCCACTATGCAGGACATTAATTATTATCAATAAAAATATCATTATTTAAATAAACAGCTTTTATTTACAACGATGAACAATATATTTTCTTATAAGTACAGAATATTACACTTAATGTAACTAACTATAGCTACAAATACCTAAATCACAGAGAAAAGACATAGTGGTAGTTAGATCTTGAACGCAAATTCTCAGTTTATTTATATTGTATTCAAGCCTCAGATTCTTAGTTAATGTTTAAATTACTGGAATAAAAATAACATATTCTGCTTTCGTGCCATATATTTTTTAACGAGTTTTGCGTTATTTCTCAAACACCCTGTATTTGAAGTGAGTCGATTATCACTTTTGAACTCGCTACCGTAGTCGCTACCATATTAAAATGGAATGGGCAGGGGCGCCGGGTTTTTAAAATTTCTGTGGGTGCTCCAGCTTTACTTATACTGGGTGTAAGGGACAGCGTCCCGCAAACTGATAGGGTTTGATCAGTCAACGATACTGAACCATTATCACCAGGATATTTTTCAGGAAATTATATATTTTTCACTTTGTATGAAAAAGCATTTTTTTTTTAATTTCCTGAAAAAAAAATCCTGGTGGTAGTTGTTCAGTTTCGTTAACATAGCAACCCCTATAAGTTTGCAGGACGCTGTCCCTTACACCCCGTATACTACTACAATTTACCTCTCGTATTGCTGGAGCAGCCACGGAGTCGGCGCCCCTGAAACGGAGTCCCACATCAGAGGTTAAAGTAGAATAGGACTAAATATCAATGACGTCATTTTTTTTTAAATAAGGTAGAGTATAAAGTAGAGAAGTTCGTAAATTAATTAATGTGAATATTGCAGACGGTCATTTATTACATGAGATCAATATTTATTGTCAAACGATCCATGTTGCATTTGAATGTTCTGTTAAGATGTTATTATCTTTCACATTGTATTAGAAATTACTTTTATAATATGAACAATATTACTGAATTAAACGTTCCTTCACCCTTAGGAAAGCATTGGTTAAAGGTTGGACCGCATCTACAGTGTATTTTTTTTCTTGACTTCATTAATTATTATTTGACTATACAACAACGTTATTTCATATTTACAACTAACAAACCTTATAAACTTCTTTACAGGATTTCCAAGTCACAATGCCGAATTTGCGGGAACTTTTTCTGTAACAACGAAAACAATATAACTTAGATATTTTATTTCCTTACATATCCCTAGAGGGGTAGGCAGAGCAAAAACGACCTAAACAAAAGTCGTTACGCCACGTCTGACAAGTTTTTCGACAAGACAAGTTACTTCCTTCATTTAAAAAAAAAATTTTGATTTAAACAATCCAAAGAATAAAATATAGGGATGCAAGAAAAAAATAAGGAAAATAGATGAGGTGACCACTTTCGTATGGGAATAAAGATGACATTTATATTATACAGGGCGTAACAGAAAGGGTATATGTACCCGAAAGGATGTCAATCTACCCATATAACTGAACAACTTTTCCCAATGGTATGGGGGCATCAGCTGATAGCACATTTAGTATGGTACTCCATTTTTATTCGTATTTCGACCTATGTTCAGTTGCTCAAGTTCATCGGCAGATTCACAACCTTTCGGGTGCATATACCCTTTTTGTTACACGTTGTATAACTGGTTTCGACTCTACTGACTATCTAGTGCAGGGGTCTTCAACCCGCGGCCCGCGGGCCGCATGTGGCCCGTGGAGCCTTTGCTTGCGGCCCGGCGGGTCAGGCGGCAACACTTTTAACTATCAAATTTTATTTTTATTCCTTTGAATTTTGAAATTAAAAAATACTTTCAGTCTAGTCTTTCTCTCTTACTCTCTTTGCATCGATATCGCTAATAGTTATGAAATGATTTCATTCTCTACACGGATATCTTACAAATATTATAAAATTCGATAGTTTGGATGTTTGAAAGTTTGGATGTTTGTTGGGAGGATCGTGATGAAACTTGGCACACGTTTTGGTTAGGTTCTGGAATAAGACATAGGCTACTTTTCACCGCGGAAAAAACCTTCATTTCCACGGGAAAACTCATTTAACGCGGGTGGAAAGCTAGTAGTTAGTAAAATAATAATACGCACACAAGAAATATAATTTAAATAATTATAAATAATTATAAATATATTTTTTTCTTAAATTGCGGCCCGCCAAATATTTTTTTAAGGAAATTTGGCCCGTGGGGTCAAAAAGGTTGAAGACCACTGATCTAGTGGGTTGTTGACTTGTTCTTCTTCTTTGCGTGTCGACTCGACGAAACTATATTTGTGAGGACCAGTACTTAGCGACTAATAAAGCATTATCAGAGGGATTGTAGAGGTCCTCGCGTGTGCAGGTGTAGGGACACGCAGGGCAAGCTTAAGGGTCTATGTGCTCGCCGCAACTGTCCCTTTCAAACCAATGACAGAATGCGCGCTCTGTCCTTTTCTAGCATGGGGCTGTTTTAAGCCGATTTCATATATTTTTGCATATATCTCAATGTACACAAAAATTATTGAAAAACAGAGTTGATTATGATGTTCTTCATAATTATACGGTGAATTCGATATAACATTTGCTGTTTCTAAGCTCATAGAAATGTCACAGTTGTTGAAATTCGGCATTGAGACGCCAGTTTTTCATGATATTTCTGATGATTTCCTGGTGTAATCATAGTATTTTTAGGTTACATCTATGAATTTAGTTGTTCTCCATATTTTAGAGAAGCTAACCATATATAAATTTATTAAAAATTCAGCTATTAACTATCATAACAAAGTGAAATGCCGGACCGTGTTTAGCCCTATTTAGAGTACTTCCCTCCTTAAAGATGCGCCATTGTCTGAGGAGACACACCACACAAACATGCGCTCTCCGCACCTGTGCATACTCTCCTTGCTTCGTTGACTTGTTGAGTTGACGAAAGACCCGAAGAACCCTATTTCCAGGAACTTACCCTTAATTTAAGTTCTATCCGGTCGATCTCTCCGCCGAGCATGTCCACGATGTTCTCTCCATGTTTCAGCACGAACGCTTCCACGTCATCTATTGTATCTATCTTTTTCATATCCTAAAAAAACAAACAGATTTAGAAAGTGCAGAAGAAAGTGTGTAAATACGAACAGTTCTGAGATATAAAATATACGTCACACAATCTTGGCGCAAAAAAAAATACAGGGTCGCCAAATTTTCTACGTTGCTGATGTATTAAAACCAAGGAGGATTATAAGAGTCTTAGTAAAGAAAAAACGGTGTTCTATTTATTACTGTACAAATAAGATAAAAGATTACTTATACTTACTTGTAATAAATTATTTAAATCGTGTTTTTCTAAATACGATCTTGTTAGTGCTCTTCCGTCGAAATCAACTTCCGCCTGAAATATAAAGTTTTCGCTTTAAAATCAAGTTCTTTTGTGGTATAAAATATAATATTCTATTCAATGTTATTGCATTAAAAATGAAGAAATTGTTATTTAAAATACCTTGTATCTGATAAAATTGCTGCCTATGTCTATGCCCTTTACGTCGTGAATCGCCCGAATCATGAAGTCCTTCTCTAATACACTGTTTATTTCATCCAACTGCTCTTGCGGAATTGATCTGAAATATAATAAAGTGTTAAAATTTCCAAACTATTGTATTTTGGATTGTTGAAAAAAGGAGCGAGGCTTCGAACCTTCGAAGCACCAACATTAGACAGAATACGCTATTTGACTAGTAGTCAAATCAGCAACTTTTTATGAAATGTCAAAAACGCTTTCTTATATGAAAGTAGTGAGTTATGACGTCACATTTTAGTAAATATTGACTACTCAAATCAATAACTTATATACTTTTAATTCGATTATTAAAATCTAAATGTGCATTTTTTTTTATGATGAATGAAATCCACAATATTTTTAGCTATCGGTTTTAAATATAAACGTTTTGAATTTTTTAAGCTACCCAGTCAAGTACCCAAAGTTCCGTCGAGCAGAGAACCAATAGCATCAGGCAGTGGACTGTCAATGTATACGATACCATCTTTAAAGCTTGTTGACAAAAGGGGCGGGGCTAAAAGTAAAGCTTCGATATTAAACTTACCTTCCAATCAAAGCGCCGACGTTCTACAGGATTATAAACGAGGCCACGCCCCCTAGCAATGTCCCGGCCAGCAGAGAACCAATAGCATCAGGCAGTGTATACGATACCATCTTTAAAGCTTATTGACAAAAGGGGCGGGGCTTAATGTAAACCTTCGATAATTAACTCACCTTCCAATCAAAGCGTTTACATTGGACAGGATTATAAACGAAGCCACGCACCCTAGCAGCGTTCCAACCAGTAACGAACCAATAGCATCAGGCAGTGGGTTGCCCGTGTACTGTGAGATGGCCATACAAGATGCCGCGCATATAACTCCGGCCACTGCAGCCGTGTCTTCCATTAGGACTACGTTCACTGACGGATCTGAGCTGCGCATTACTGAAATATTGGAACAGTATTTATTTAGTGATTTCATTCAAAGATATTTTAGAAGATTTATATTTGAGACTTTAACTGCCTCCGTGGTCTAATGGTCTGAGCCATGAGTTCTCGATCCGGAGGTCCTGGGTTCGATTCCCAGGGGGGAGAACAAAGTTGACATTTGTCAATTTATGACTTTATGAGAGATTTCCCCCAGTTTGATTAGGACAATGCAAGCTGAATCACCAGATAATCCGGAAGAAAAAAGATTCCGAGCTTCGGAGGGCACGTTAAGCCGTCTGTCCCGGTCGCGGCCTTTGATAGTGGTCGTACACAAACTATGTCAGAGGCCTATTATCTGTGCTATTAGGCGGTTTAAAAACTCTGACACCAGGGTTCATTGGGTCGATCGACTCGAATCGAAACCCACACGACAAAAAGAAGAATTAGAGACTGATTCTGTTAGTAAGGACACTGAAATTAAAGGACGCTTTTGAAACCTTACTGTAGTCATAGAGACGCACGTTGGCTTCTTTGGCTCCCTTCCGTACCGCGCTCAGAGCTACCATCAATGTGGCGCCCTCTGAGACCACCGCGCCACCTAGCACGAAGTAAGCCTGTTGCAGAAAAAAAAGTTTGACAAATAAGAAAAAATTAAGACTTGGACCAATCATTCTGCCAACTGGGCTACCGCAGGCATTTCCCAGTTCAGTGAAATTTTGATCTCTCGAACGTCAAGTTAACGGGTCAATAGGCATGTTGACTGGGTGGCTAAAAAAATTCAAACGTTAATACCTTAAAACTGATGGCAAAAATACTGTGGATGTCATTCATCATTTAAAAACAAATACATATTTCGATTTAATAATCAAGTTAAAAATATAGAAGTTATTGATTTGAGTAGTCAATATTTACAAGCCAGTGACGTCATAAGCCTGTATTTTAAGGAGGGAAGTATGGGAAATCGGCTAAACAAGTTTCGGAAATTGACTAGTTTAGTACTTTCAAAAAAGTTTTATTAATAAGAACATTATACCATTCTATTCAGTATAAAATGGAGAACAACGAGATCAAATAATAATAACATACAGTCATATAATAAATTACAGAAAAACGCTTGAGAAATCAATGAAAAAGTATGAAATAGTCACGCAGCTCTTGACTAAGTGTAAGTTTTTGAGCGACGTAAAAGCAACAATACTTACATCAAATTAATCGCAAAAGAACAGAGAACACGTAGATGGTCATTGTTTTATAATTCGATTTAAATAGCAATTGCAATTAGTTATTAAATATGCAATATAATTTGTCTCATTTTTGTCATACAAATTAGTATGGCGCGCGCAGGTCAAAATTCAACCTATATTACGACAGGCACGATGTTCCATTCTTTCAGTCGCCTGCGGGCTGTCAAGGTGAGAGGTTACGGCCGCTCGCATCCAAAATTCCGCCATCTTTTCTTGTATACTTACAAGGTAAAAATCAAATCTGTCACTGCAGTGGTACCATAGAACAAAAGTAAAATAAGTATACAATAAAAAGAGGTTTTATTTCAAGCACATACCCCATAATGTAGAAATAGTTTACATTACGTAAAATAATAATAATATTATACTAGGACTTTAAAAAAATATGTAGCAATTTTTTAAATAGGGTGTAATTCTACCCATGAAACTGAACAACTTTCCACAAAGAACATAGGTTGAAATACGAAAAATAAATTGGTCCTCCCATACAAATGGTGTCAGCGGCTCGAGTCAATTTCTATGGGCGGGACATTTTATTTTTCATATTTCGAATTATTAAAAAAAGTTGTTCAGTTTGAGAAAAGTTGTTCAATTTTGAGAAAAGTTGTTCAATTTTGAGAAAAGTTGTTCAATTTCCAGAAAAGTTGTTCAGTTTCCAGAAAAGTTGTTCAGTTTAAAATAAGTTGTTCAGTTTGAAAAAAGTTGTTCAGTTATGAAAAAAGTTGTTCATTTTTGAAAGCTGTTCAGTTTGAAAAAAAAAATGTTTAGTTAAACATTGCCCTCGATTCTGGCCGCCCCATTCTTAACTAATTTTAAGATAGCGCTGTCACTTTCTTTACTTTGACATAAGAACAGGATAGCAAACAAATACGTGAGTTTGACATTTCTTATCTGACATAAGACTGCTTAAATTAATTAAAATTAGTGAGCACGCTCTATGGTCATTCCTTATTTAAAGCGCCGTACGTCAAATTAAGAATGTCAAAGTCACGTGTTTATTTGCTATCCTGTTCTTATGTCAAATTTAAGAAAGTGACAGCGCTACTAAGAATTAGAATTAGTAATAGTGCGTCCTGAATTAACACCATTATCCCTTATTATTACGCAGCAAGTTGCATAAATAGCATATTACCCATTTATTCTGAATTTTGCCGTGGGAATCGGACGGGTAGAAATGAAAATTAGTATACATACTTATTATGGGTCACTATTTAAAAAAAAATATGGTGGTCCAGGACCATGAGGATTCGCAGCCATCTTAAAAACCCGCCAATTCCCGGGTATCATAGATAGCGGGTGGTCCTCGAACTAACTTTGGAGCACACCCTGGGCAAAAGCACGTGCAGTTGAAAAAAAAACCAAAATTGTGAAAAACAAGATGGCCGCCATACAAAATAAAAAGTCAAATATCTCTTAAACGATAAGAGATAGGTAGGAAGTGCTCGAAGAAATATCATAGAAGATAATAGAGGGCAACTTCCAGTGGTCATGAAAATCCAAGATGGCGGATACAAAATGGTGCCCAAAAAAAAATTGCTTCGATCAGTCTAAAATTTAGTAAGTGGGAGGTCGCTGACGTATTGATTCCATATTTTTGATTCGTTTTCTGGATCCACCATTTTTCAAAATGGCTGCCGTACAAGAGCTTTGATTTGGCTCTGGCGTAGAAACTGTTGCTCGTTGGGGGAGCTGATAGCACTATTATGGTTTTTCATGTGTTGCATCATTATTATTGTTGTATCCTCCCTCCCTACCAGCAACTACTACTTTGAGGAGATATTTGACTTTTTATTTTGTATGGCGGCTGGATTTTGTCTAACCCTTACTTTGACAAAATACTGGTCATAATCCAGAGAAAAATTTAGTATTTTGTCAAAATCCTGAGAAAATCCGGTGTTTTTATAAAAAAAAACTGGATTTTCTTAGGATTTTGACAAAGTACTAAACTATTCTCTGGGTTATGATTACGCGCTGAATACGCGCAGAGGACGCAACTCATACGTTTAGCGAATGCAAGGCCTGCGGATCATTTTAACCTTTTCACACTATGCTTGCGTTAGTATCGCGTATTTTGTACGCAAGTCAAACGCGCTGAAAACGTGCAGAGAACGCGCGTGTGCGCGCGTATTCAGCGCGTTTTGCTATAGGGCAAGTTGTTAAATTGGGCCATGACTTCTTCCCGGCTAATACTTTCTGATCTAGACAAGATCTTTATTTCAGATGACAGGAGTCTAACTTAAAATAGCAATATCTCAATAACTATCGATCCTAGAGTACTGGTGTATAGGGACAAATGATAAGCCTTGACGAGATTTACATTTCAAATGACAGCTGTCAAAAGTGACACGGTTATCCGAAATGTAGATCTCGTCAAGGCCTATCATTTGTCCCTATAAACCAGTACTCTAGGATCGATAGTTTTTGAGATATTGCCATTTTAAGTTTGGCACTTTCAGGTCTGTTTAGTTGTATTGATGTGAATTATTCAAGACCGGAAATTGCTGCTTATTTTGAAGTCTTGTACCGATTTCCACCAGTTTTTGATTTCATTTAATCTGTTCTTGTTAAATAATGTAAAAATAAACGTTTATTTGATGTGTTCTATGTATACAGGGTAGGTACCTATAAATGTGATCTCTGATCAGTGTTCACTGATGTTCTACAAAAAAATTAAAAGAGTATTTGTTTTTCTTGAAGAAAAAGGGAAACTCTTGTCGCAATAAATAAGTAAGAAGAAATATTTTTTATTTTTTTATTTTATAGTACAATACTTACCATTACCACGTTAACGCTACGTACAAAAGTGAACATCTCTATTATGCTGAAGAATGTTCTCGCTCTTAGAGGCGCAAAACGTATTTCAATGGTACCACTGCAGAATCAACCTATGTGTGTGTGGACGGCCTGTGCCAGGAGTGCGTTCAGACGACCCAGTATAAATGTTATACCGTACGAGTTTCATACTTCCGGGACGCACTGAACGTGCACTTTAGCCGCTGTCAGATAAAATTTCACTTCCGGTGCGTCTCTGAACGGGCAGGATAAAAATTAACCTGGTCGAAATTTCATCTGACAGGCGCCTCTGAACGGGCAGTATAATTTTTAACCAGGTTAAATTTCGATCGATCGAGCGGCTCTGAACGTACTCCAGTATGAGTAGCGAAATAACGTCAAATTTTGACAGATTTCGAATACCGAGCTCGAGGACATAGACCCTTAATACAAAAAATAGTTTTTGACATTTCATAAAAAGTTGCTGATTTGACTAGTAGTCAAATAGCGTATTCTTAAACTGTACTTAGTTGGCAAAAAGATGGAATACATATAAGAAATGGAATGCATTCCAAAGGTTGACCCTGAGGCCAACTCCCTTCAAATTACCAAATTGTTAGGTTATATCTTAGGTGAACTGCTAGTTTTAAACTCACCCAAAAGAAATCATGCAACGGCTGCGGGTCCAAAATACCAGTGACTCCGTGGTAGAAAGACAGGCCGGAGCCCACGCAGAAGATACCTACTCCAGATATGAGGGAGGAGACGTATCTCATGTTCGTGTAGCCATACGGATGGTCCGGATCCGCAATCTGCAATGGAGAGTGCGTACGTAGATATTTATTTATAACGGGTCAACTCGCGATACGAAATTAATTAAATAAGTGAAAATAATCGTGATTGCTCAAAAAATTATAGTACACTTTCGTTACATTTTGCAGTACAATCAAAAAAATGGACGATCATCTCATTTAATTATTAAATAAGACCCCATCATCATAATCATCATCAGCCACAACAGTCCACTGCTGGACATGGGCCTCCCCAAAGTTGGGGGTATATGCCATACTCACCACGCTTGGCAGGCGGGTTGGTGAGCGCAGTAGAAGTTTTCCATTCACAGGGAACGCTGCTGCCCATTCCCTGGATTTATCCTTTAGTCGCCTTTTACGACACCCGCAGAAAGTGATGGAGTGATGCTATTCTAACCCGGCACCACACGGTTAAGACCCTATATCTACTCTTATATGCTGATTTTTTGCCAGTGACCTGTCATTATCATTACAAGCCTTTATTTCGTCTTATTATAAGTTGGCACTGGTAAATGTTTTGAAGATCGAAGCCATTTATTTAGTGTTTCGAATAACAAACAATAAAACTCTTCATTTAGCAGGAGAAAATATGAAGAACTAATAAATCTTAGTATTTACTGAAGATTTATTACAGATGATTTATTCCGTGAATAATTCGGTGATTACTTTTTCATTACTTTCAAATCATGTAAAGAAACGAAAAACGACAGAAGTGCGCAGTTTTTACAAGATGAAGACAGTTAAAATTAGTATTTTCTTAAGTTTTGCGATTTCTAATGTGATATCTTTAGAATTATATGTAAGTAAACTTAAGTTCGATTAAAATACCCTGTTTTTATTTGCTTGATAGTTTGAATTGAACACACCCTGGGCTCAACCACTTCTCCTAATTATCGATTTCATTTTATAGGATCAATTAGCTGCATTACCAAATTTGCATAAAAGTAGCAGAAAAAGGAACCAAGTTCGTTTGGAACAAGCAGATGTTTACAATGGAGTGAAGAGGATTCTTCGCTCAATATTCGATGATGATGAAATGAATCCAGAAGGAGATAATAATGAGGGAGGGAAAAGTGAAGACTGCTTAGACTGTGTAGAAGACCAGCCACAAAAACATTCAGATCATCAGAAACATGTTAAAAAACCTTCGGGCCCAAAGCAAAAAGGATCGAAGTACACTAACGTTAATTTTGTGCTATATGTAAGTCAATTAGTATTACCATGTATTACAAATACTTTGGTTGGCGTATAACTAAATGAGTAGGTGAGATACTTACATTACGATTTCTTTTTACAGAACTCAGGCATCAAGTTCAACAAAGCAGATGACGCTTATAATAAACAACTAATGGCGGTAATTATTATTGAATTATTTGTTCTTAGACTTAAACATTCTGTGATTTAAAGGCACAATCTCCAGCAAGCTTTTAGAAAAAAAAACAGTAATAATAAAGGTTTGGTCTCAGCTTAATGCTTATTTTTGTTATTAGAAACTCAAGTTTAACTGCATTCTCGTCGTGGCACATGAAAATAAATGTTACGGTTGGGACACAAAGAAAAACGTAAGTCCACTTCTCATATCTATTTGGAAATCGATGTGGTTGTTGTATCAAAGTTCTAAAGAATATAATTTTTTTCAAATTGTTTCAAATTGATTTAATGCAATTAATGTAATAACTAACATACTTAGATTAGGTTTTACTAACAAATACTATGGACACTGTCTGAAATAAATAAATTTAATATGAGTTTTAAGTGTTTTTAAATTACAGGGTACAAGGAGTTCTGCCAACGGCGGCGACAACGGAATGCCAGATATTGAAAAAAGTATATTGCCTGCACTTTTGCCCTTTTTGGTAAGTACTGGTCCACTGGTGAATTCTACTCTAAAATTTTGGGCAGTTTATTGATACTGCTTTTGGGATTACAAAAAATTTAAGGCACTAAAAGAGCTCTTTAAATATAGCACCTGCCATCCACCAATAGGAAATTCGTTAAAAGTTTGTGTTGCTGCTCTTAAATATCTGTTTGCTGACCATTAAGTGGCTCTAAAAGAGCAAGTAACGCTATAGCTTTTGTAATATGTATGAAAGAAAGAGACAACTATAAATAAAAAAATCGAAATCTATCTACTTATGTATGTTTACGTTTAGGCATCGAATCGATTCTCATGCTAGTAAAGACTTAGGCCCGTATTTATAATCAGCTCTCGGGAGTGACAGCGAGTTTAAGTTCGTATCAGAAATGTCATTTCAGTACAAAACGACCTGTCAAATCCATATACTTAACATTGCTCTCAATCTTGAGATCGCTTTATAAATACGAGCCTTAAACTGTGTAGTAGGTCACACAGAAGAGTAAAAGGCGTTGGGAACTAGCGCTCAGCGACTTCTCATATCAGTGCTAAGTAGATCATCTGATCATGTAGATTTTGCTTATCATATTTTATTTAAAAATTAAAAAACTCCATTGATACAATGGTGCCTAATTTTATTTTTAATTTCAGACCAGTAATTCTTCAAATGGTGTGGGATTGGATGCGTTAATGCATCCTCCACCAGAGGGAGGTAACGATTTGTCGTCCTCTTTCCGCAGATCTGCATTCAAGGATATTCTTGATGAAGTCGACGACGAAGCGGAGGATACACCTAACCATTTTACTATTTATATTTAAAAACGATATTTAGAATAGTGTATGCATTTTGTGTAAGAATATAAATTATAGCATGACCACTGACTAAAAAGACCTGAAGAGTGAAAGACAGAGTTTTTTTTTTTTTGAATATTTTATGGCTTGGATTCTAGTCCTTTAAGCCAAGTCTTAATTTTGGTCACTACTTATTTTGGAGCACAAGAGTTCACAGTTCTAGTTCCATTATACAAGTTCATTAAGACAGAGAAAGAAAAGGACTTATGGACTGGACTTTCTATATGCCCTTTTCTGTGGTACCTCTATGGCAGGTCTTTTTAGTTTATGGTCAGAGTATACAAATAAAAGAATACCCTACTTATAATAAAAAGATAACACCATGTAACCCATACTTATTTATAAACACGAAAATGATCTCCATCTGATTTGATACATTTTAGCGCCTAAACGTGGCTAACAGATTTGATATTTGGCAGGCTGATAAATGGTATCGTGAAAATGGATATCTATATAATGGATTTTACAACGGGAAACTACGTCATTATCATAAAAAACTCATAAAACGCGCGGTACGAAAAGCTAGTCTTTATTCAAGCAATGGAATAAAAACTTACTTGAATAGACTTGTGTATCCCGTAAGCCAAGATGAGCTGGTTGACGGTGTCGGCGAGGGAATGGATGCACTCGGAGAACAGGCTGTGAGAACCCGTGTAGATCCACGCGCACAGTTTGAACAGGAAGTTGCTTCCATTGCTGCAAAAATAATATATGGGAAAAGGCTTTAGACATAATTCTATTGCATCACTACATAGTATAAAACAAAGTCGCTTCCCGCTGTTGCTTAACGCATTTTGATGCGTTTTTTTTTAGTAGATAGAGTGATTCAAGAGGAAGGTTTATATGTATAATACATCAGCATCCGTGCAAAGCCGGGGCGGGTCGATAGTTTTATTAACAAAAATAAAATTTATTATTTTATTTGTGGAATCTTGTTATTAGCTTTTGAATTATCCATTTTGAGTTAAGGCACACCCGCCGGCACAAGCCGCAACAACAGGCAGCCAGAGCGAAAATTAATCTTAATTCCAACCAAGCGCTAAGTAAAATTCGGCCGCGCGCAAGTTCTCTGCGCGGCCTCTCCTGCCTGGCAAACATCAAGAACGCCCGGCGGCAAAGCTGGCGGCGCTGTGTGTAAGATCCTTAAGATTTGTATTCTTCATATGTTCAAACGTAATATCTAAAAGTTAGGCTAGTATCTTCTAGAGCAAATGATTTTATGATGAACTTACATGGCAATTGCTGTAAGGACAACTCTTCCAGACCTAGTCTTCAAGCCTATAGGCTCAGAATCAGAGGAACGCTTAGAGCTCATCTCGCGCCTGTAATTCCTCAGCCTTCTCTTTACAGTGAAAACGTCTGAAATTAATGTCTGAGTTAGAACTGTGGTAACGATGAATATTATCACCTAAATTAAAATACACGATAGCCCTCAAATCCCTCGTAAGGGGCGCGAGCGACGAGTGGGACTTGAGTGACGTGAGGAACGAGAAATTAGAGGGATGAGAGACATCAAAGACAAGAGGGACTTAGATTTTGCACAATGCAGAATGTTAGATATCATTTAAAAATAAATTATGACTATAAGTCTCCTATAATGTACCTTGTTCATATCTTCTTCTATCCAATTCTCTTCTTAACAACTCTTTTTCAAGAGCTTCTTTTGACTTCCATACCTAAAAATAAATCAAAACATCAAATATTTTATGATTACTAGACATCGGATTATATGCATTTGCATGTTTGCATATGCAAATGCATAAAACAGTACTTTTTCTGTATTATTGCATATGTTAGTAATTTTCTATTAATAGTGCATATTTTAGTGGTTGAATGTGTCAGCCGAGCTGTATTATGCGGAAACAGTAGAGATCCGCAGTCAGTGGTGAGCTGCGCGTGCGTCTCACGAGCAGCCCGCGGCCAGCGCACTGACTGAACACGATCAATTGAAGAATAGTTTAATCAAAATGCGTGAAGATTGTTTGTTATTCCGAATGAATTGTTCAGTACCAACGAAAATCGTATAAATATTGTGAAAACGAATGTGAATTCATTATAATTAGAATTTTGATAGTGCATATTTTGTGAATTTTTCATCCTTTTTTAGTGCATATTTTGGTAGTTTGATAGTGCATATAATCCGATGTCTAAGATTACAAATTTAATCCAAGCCTTATTCACATGCTATTTATTTTCATAAAGTATTTATAATATTATGACTATACTCTTTTGTATTTCAGATGATATGAAAATGTAGCATACATATTTAAATAATATTAAGTACCTTACCTACCTACCTATTTAAAAAAAAAAACATTTCCCATGTTAAAAATGTTGATCTTTGCCAACAATCCCATTGTCCTGTACAGTATGAATGGAAATAATATCTTTCCAGGTGCTAGGTTTCTATTTAGAAATTGATGGTACAAAGATACTTACAATTTTTTTTGTCGGCTTTGGTGAACTCATTTATAAACCTCATAATGTTAACATGCAAAACATGATAAAAGATCCCTTTATTTTCCATAAAAGGCTACTGTCTGCTCTGCACTGCCAAGATCTATCCTAGGATTTCTTTATGTTTCTATCTATTTAATTTTAAACTATTTTCCAACAAGCCGTTAATAACAGAATAAGAATATTTTATTACCAAAAAACATTTTACAATAATTTAGTTGGATTACCATAAAATTATGTTTAACATAATGATTTTATGTGAAGCAGCGGACCCTGCACTAAGCAAAGCTTGTATCGCAAGGACCTGATATTGATTAACGGTTATAGATTTGATAACATACTTACTTCTATAGCTTTGGATTCAACATCTTTCCGATAGTAAACAGTCATTGGTGGTGAGGCTTCATACGGTGACCTCCTGAGCACTTTAGGTAAAGATTCCAAGTCCGATTGCTTCAGTAAGTATTCAGTCATGGCACGCATGGGAGTTATGAAATTGCGCTCTGTGTATGATGCTGAGAAGTCTATGAGTAATCTCTTTTTCACTGCAAATATATAATTGATTTTAAAAATCAAGTAAATAGCTTGTACTAAGAAGCTAAATAACAAATACAATACAATAAACTTAAGAATCAATACAAATGTTACAAATACTGGAAAATAAAAAAAAATTAATTGTTTATACAGTAGGTAAGGTATTAAACTGTAGGGCCTGTTATTTTAGTTTTGAAATCACAAATTGATATAGCACAAAGCTAAAAAATATACCTGGTGTGATTTTTTGAGGTGGGACTTCTTTTTCCGGTTTGGCTGTTAAGCCAGGCTTCTCAGCGGTATTTTCAGCGGCCTTTTCATGAGATTTTTCAATTGTAACTTTTGTCACCTTATCATCAACATTTGTCTCAGTCTTGACAACAATGTCTCCTAGAGAAGTCTGTTTTATAATTTTCTTAGAATCCTTGGCGGTCGCCAGCGCCGCTTTGTCTTTATTTTCAGCCAAATCATTTTTATCATTCGTTCTCAAATATGATGCGGTATTCAAGTACCTTTGTAACTTTTTGTTCACAAGGTTTACATCTTTCTGTAAACCTGTGTTTGTAGACAAATACAAGTATTTCAGTTCACTAGGTCTTCCACTTATTTTTCTATACATACACTTAGCAGCTACGGAGTAAAATGTAAACATTTTGATGGAGAATTCACTTTTCACGGATAACCTAACTACCGAATTCTCTGCAGTATTTCTATCTAAAGACTTAGATTATAAACACGACAGGAGCAATTTATAGTCCATTATTTAATTGTTTAACACTCAGATAGTACCAGCTACGTGGATAAGACGAAAAAGTAGATAAATTTTCATAATTTCGCAAATTCTAGACGAGATCATGTACTTTTTTGACTTGACATGACAACGGATTTGACAGTTCTGAGATGCCAGATATTGCCGAAAAAAATATACTAATTTTTAAACCCCTATTAGACTATGCGATTTCAAGACAGTCTTACTAAGACAGTCTAACAGTCTAATTAGACAAGCTCGCTATTACACTGTGCTGAATACCGCATGCTAACTCATTTGCAAGGCGAACTCTGTCAGCGACGGTTGTCGTAAGAGTCATGGGAAAACTTTAGAAATACCAGAAAATTGCCGTAGCTCTTACCGCGACTATAAGTATGAATAAATATTAAAAAAACAAAAGAAGAATATGGGTAAAGAAGTATTTACTTCTGCGGGAAAAATTATCAAATATGCAAATATTGAGTGTTTTGGAACCATCTGACTCTTTAGAGTAGGAGTTGCTAACTTTGAACATCTTTTGAAATTAATTACTCCATATAATCAAAATACAGACGTCTCTCCTGTGCGGCGGATGAGCGCTGACTGAGCGGTCTAAGCGTGCTAAGTCTTATTACACCACGCGATGTCAAGCAAGTAAGCAAGTAAGCACGGCCGAATCCACTCGATCGGTCTAATTAGACAGACTAACTTGCTAAGTGCTATTACACTATGCTAAGTCTTAGTAAGACAGTCTTGATATCGCATGGTCTAATAGAGGCTTTAAACTATGCGACTTCTTTCTGCTTCCTACGGCGGTGTTCACATTGGGCTCCGCGCTACGCGGCGTAGCGCGTGATTGCCTATTGTTTTCACTCCGCGCGTAGGCGCGGAGCCAGTGTGCCCCGCGTGATTTTCATACAAACCGATGTACTTACAAAGAACGATACCGCTCTGTCGCTTCGCGCTACGTTGCGGTGCGCGGTGCAGTGTGATAATTGGGTACTTCTAGTATATTATATTCCTCCATGGTATTACAAAAAATGAGGCAATGTAAAATATTTCTATTCTATACTGAGTTTCCATAATTTTATATTATTATTGATTTCGATGTGCTAGCACAGGTGTACTATTATTATTTTATTTCCTCAACATTTCAAAATTCTACCTTTATCAGATTTAGAAGGTATCTGGCAGCCCAGCTAGTGATGTCAATGTCAATACCAGCAAACAAGTTTAAAATAATCTGTGATTACCATAACGTTTTTTATATAAAACGTTGTAACTCACTAAACCTGTAACTGTCTCTGTCTGTATTCTAGTGGTCTAGGCCTTGGGTTCTGGATCCGAAGTTAGTGGTCCCTTTCGGGTTCAATTTCCGGTGGCAGACAACCTTATGGCTACTACACACTATGCAGCCAGCGAAGCCGGCGTGTCGCGCGTCTTGGCCGGCGGCGGCACGGCAGTGCCGTTATGAACTTACTTTTGTTGTTTCTTGTTTGGTTAGGAGTCCTAAGTTACTTACTTAGGACATTGCAGGCTGATCGAAAAGTGAGATGATCCGTGCTGCAATGCTATATGCGAGGCATGAAAATAAATTAAATTAAATGAAAGCCATTAGAATGTTAGATAAATTATTTTGTTTTAAAGATTTACCTAAAATAAAAAGCTTTTGACCTGTAGTCTGTAGTTTAAATAAAAATAAGTTTTCTCGTGGAAATGTTCAGTAATAGGTAATAGGCATTATTTATTGATAACTATATGTATTTTATTTTAGTATTCATGTATTCATTATTATTATGTTTATTTATTGTATTTTATGATAAATATTAGGGTTAGAATTTTACTTAATGTACGTAATTTTACCTATATTTAAATTAAATATGTACACGTCTAATCTGCCTCACTTATGCACTCTCACTACCGTAGGTCAGCTGGAAGAGATTTATTTTTAGAGATAAGCTGTACCTGTTGTGCTATTGTTTTTTATGTTGTGTCCTATGTATATTCATTTGTGCAATTAACTGTTTGATAATAATAATATTTATTTCGGCATCTGAACCGTTACTGTTATTTTATAACGCTAAATAATAATAACAACAAAACATAGACATCACTACAGATAAAAAAGTGGTTTGGCTGAGGTATTATTACTCTTCTCTGGGGTACGTTCACGGGCGCACGGTTAGCGCAAGGTTAGGGGAACTTTTCACTTTGACAGTTGATAAAGCCCCGTTCTGAAGCGCCTGTCAGGGGAAATTTCATCCTGACAGGTGCAAGTGCGTGCATGAACGGGGGTTTACGCGAGCTGTCAGATTAAAAGTCGCTCTAACGGTTTCCCCTAGGTGCATGCGTGAACGCACTCCTGTGTTTGGCTGGGTGGATTTTGGTTTGGAATTTTAGATTGTTTGTTTTAATTTGTTAGATTAGCTTGTTGAAGTGCATAATATTATAATCAGCGGAAGGGAGTGTTGGTTGTAGCAAGTTATATACTTAACCTTTAAAATTTTGTCATGTATGTTGAGTTGAGATGCAATGATCAAAATGGAGTGACCTTGAGGTGGTGCACTGCTCAGCTGTCATGTAACCTACAAGTTTCCAATGGATTGAGTCTATCAAATACTTGGTGTTTCTAATTATCACGATGAGGATCGTCAACAGCCATCTTCTAGAAGAGAAGATGGACGAAGCGGTGAACCACTATATGAGTTCACATCCGCCCAGTGAGGTATAGTTGCTTTGTTTCCAATAATTCTAATTCCAACGCGAGGTTGTTAATTTTGGTGAGCCCAGCTGAGTAAACTTGCTGTATCATACACCATAAACTATAATTTAATTGGAATTTTTTGGTGGTTTATTAGAAGTTCTGTTTGTTACATATTTCTTATTGTAATAAGAATAAATATAAACTAAATATCACAATGGTAACAATCTGCACAGCCTAGTTGGCACTTAATGCCAGTTGTATACAGGGTCTCAGGTTTGATTTGTAGTTGGATAAATATTAGAATGATAAATTAAAATATCTGTTTTGACCATGCTTTGTGGTTTGCATTAGTGGGACCACTGTTTGTGTGTTTGTTTATGTCCATGGTACCCTGGCAGAGAGATATTCATTGTGGTAAGTGGTAAAATTATTCTAAATTAGTAACCAACTAAGTTAGTTATTTATTAGTTAGTTATTAAATCTACTAGTTTACTGAGATATTGTAAATATTGCAGCCAGTTCATGTGGATGGCACCACCCTTTCCCTAAATGTGCAGGATGAGGCCGGCAGAGTGGTCACCATCATGCCAGGACAAGGATACTCCTCACAGATGAACAGGTAAGTTCAATTAACATTAACTATTATTTCTTATTTAATAAATGTAACAAGTAATGATTAAAAAAAAGCTTTTTGGATAAGCTTTTCTACTCCTAGGGCATCAGTAATAAATACTATTATTAGACACAGTGCTTTTTCTACTTGATAAAATTATCAAATAGTTATTTGTGCATTCCTATCTTCCTCTGCTTACCTACATCACACTGGATTTTGTATGCTTTACATGCTATTAAAATATTTATTTATTTCATAGTAGGTATAAATAAAGATGGATCTTATGTAACTTGCACAAACTACTGCAAAACTAGTTCCTAATCAAAGTAAATGTACAATTGTACATGTCCAGGCAAGTGCCGGTGAGTGAGGCAGTGGAAGGAGGGCCATGGAACGAGGAGCTGCTGGACCCGGAGATGCGGCTGGCGGCTCTGGTTGCCCACCTCGCTCATCAGTCCAGGACTTCACATCACCACACTACTTCTCATCCTAAAGTAGGTTTTTAATTTTGCTTAATTGGTGATGGTTCCTTTTTGCCAATTTTTTTGCTTACCTAGCTTTTTAAATTTTACAATATCAGACATTCCTAGTTTCCAACCTGTTTTATTTTATTTCGGAACAACATCCATAGTTGTTAGTAAACTTAATTTAACTTATTCTAGGTAATGTTAGTGAAACTTAAAATTTAAATAAACAATTTTATTTCATTCCTATACATTTCATTTCCTTACAATATATAATATAAAATAATGCCAATTTTACAGATATCTTCAGTGAGAGGAGATGTAGATTCTTCAGTCATTTTGGATGCATCACTGAAACTTTTTGGTGGACAGCCTTTGGTAAGATTTTAATTCTTATTATATTTTTATTGCTATAGCGGTTAATTTTGGGAAATGTTGCTGTGGTTACCATTCACAAGCAGATTTCTATTTGCTTTTTCTGAAGGGGGAGCACACTTTTGTGACTACTAAACATTTTTTTCTTGAACTGACAATGAAATAAATAAAGATCATACCAACAATTTGCTTACTCGTTACATTTTGAAATCCGTCAGTGCCAAGAAAGTATTTCAATTCGGAATATAAATTGTCAGGACTCCCAGCCGGACTCAATAGTGGTGCAAGTGCCGCCCCTGCCGCCCCTCCCGCCGCTGCAAGGAATGTGCTCAAGGAAGAGCCAGGAGACAGACTGGTTCCACAATAAGGACAAGAGCTCTATGAAGGTAAGGAGTTCTAATAAAATGTTATAGAATAAACAGAAATTGTGTCCTATTGTAAAAATTACGAAATCTTACACAATAAATCGGTCTGCCCATGTTGAGCTTAAAATTAATAATATTTGCACTTTTAGAACAAAAGAGAAAACAAGGAGCCTTTACTTGAATATGTTTTTTTCTAGTGTTTTTAACTAAACAGGTTATTTTTTTTTCTCTATTAGACCGATGGGGAAATCCTAACGGAGCCGGAACCTATGATAGAGCTAAGCGCGGGTGCGTCTCCCGCGCACATCAAACAGCAGAACAAGAAGAGCTTACCGCACAAGAAGCGGATTTCGCGGAAACTGAAGCGAAATACTGGCAATAGCACGCCACAACAGGTTGGTGGCAAACATTTCATTATAGAAAGGAAGATTTCGACAATTTCGTAACTCTTTCGACGAGGTTTCATTATAACTATTGGATTTTCGAAATATGTTTTACATGAGTCCAATACGGCATCTCGTTCCGTTAACTTAAATCTTATATCTCTGTCGCAGTAAGATAGATCTACCCGTGATATGATTATATCCCTAGGGATATGATCATATGCCGTAACATAGTTATACAAGCGATTTATTACTTAAATCCTAGGAACACAATTATGATACGGTTTAGTTTAGACAAGTTTAGTGATATAAGGTTAGATTAGGCTTAGGTTAGGTTATGTTATGTTATTTACTAGATAAATAATAGTGATATGACTATATTCCTAGGGATATAATTATGTTACGGCATATGATCATATCCCTAGGGATATAATCAAATCATATCACGGCTAGATCTACCTTACTGCGACATCTCTATTGCGTATTTGGTGCTTTTTGCAGGATATAGTGGTAATAAACTGCACTGATGAGGTGGCTCAGGAAGAGATCTTGCCCGATAACTATGTGACCGCTGTTCAGCATCAGGAACACTTGGCCGAGGAGACGCATCATATCACGCAGGAGGTAAGTGCTATAGTTTACTGTTTTACTGGGTCTATTGATAAACTTTTTAGGAGAAAGTAAGAAAAAAGGTCATGTAGACCTTTTCGATCTCTTTCAGTCATGTATAAAAAAATTGAGGCAAATTTTGTATATTTTTTTTTAATTTTCTATGGGTTAGTTTTTAACTCTAGTTTAGTCTAGGTGATCGAGATTGAGGTAGCTACTCAACGAAGGAACATAGCAAACTGTTTTATGGCCGTAGTTAGCTGGGAGGGTAGTTGCAAGCCAGGCGAGCTCTCGCGGAGTCTAGCACCGTTTATCTCATTTGCATTGGCCTTACAAATGAAGGTAATCTTCTTGAGTGTGTAGCAGGACGTGTCGGGAGACAAACGTCAACTGATCTGCCAATAGTGCGGTTTCGTACATTCGATTCGTTCGATTATTCACTTCCGTCGCGCCCTGCACCTTACCTCCAAAGTTACTTCCAGAAGTTTGCCTCCGTCTGTACTGATCTTGTGTGCAGGTGCGCGCGATTCTGATATGTCAGCTGTGCGGCGAATTCTACGGAGAAGAACAGTTGAAGTTCTACCAGCACCTGAAGCAGCACTACGAGCCGCACGCCACCATCATCATTGAGAACCCCGTCACCGACCTGGCTATCGACAAGGTCAGTATAACCCGTCATGTAATAGAAATATATAGGGTTCATTAACGCAATGACTATTCATCCCAAATCCCTTTTTACTTACAAACCTAAATACGGGTTAGAAAGGTTATGCTGAACGAGCATCAGACGATTCACGCATTCACAGGCTGTGCACTCCCTCTATACAAAAAACTTGATTTCGTGCTACATCGTTTGAATGTGTGCGTGCGCAATCTTTCTGCGAACTAAATCGCCTACTTGTACCCCATATTTGTCGCGGGGTGGGGTACGATTCAACTCGGGGGTGGAAGTGTGCATTCTTTAGCGTAAGCTAATATTTATTATTCTTTGACGCATTTTAAATTAGCCGGAAGTTAGAAAAATCTCTCATTTCCGATACCAGTTTTAAGGTTGTGTTTTCATGTTATCATAACGTCCGATTGTCCCCAGATGAGCAACACGTGCATAGTGGACGGGGGCGCGGCCCTACCGGACTCCATAGTGGAGCTGTCCCTGGAGGGATCGGTGCCCAAGACCATGTACCAGCCCTGCACCACCGACAAACATATCCTCTACACTTCCAGCGATAAGACCATGTATACTGACAGGGTGAGTGGAACAGGGCCATTTTCTCTATTCTATGTCACACTATCCTGACTTCCGACTACCTTCGTACAAACAAAATCATGTTAATCCCTTGCCCCGTTTAGATGTTAAAAAAACATGAAAACATACTTTGACATCATGGATATCTTGCATCCTATCTCTTCCTGCAGGTTTCATAAAAACCAAACAGGATATAACTCTCGAAATGTATTCTGTATATCTATCACTTTACAACCAATTTTGATTTATTACTATCACATTCGTTTGTCTCCATTCTTTTCTTTTTTTTTTGGGTCATCATTGGAAATAATTGGAATATTACTGTAAACTTTTTGATCAAGACAACTCGTAAAAACCAAAATTACGATAAACTTTTTTTATAGGTGCAATATTCCATGGCCAATATGGATAAGGATCCAGTGGTGCCAACCTCAGAAGCCGAGAAGACTGATAATTATACTTTGGATAAGATCGAGTATGGCTGTTTAAAGTGCAATAAACAATTTAGAAAACAGAAACAATGTGAGGCACATATCAAAGATTGCACATATCATTCCAATGCTAAGGTAAGTTTTAAATAAATCATCATCATTATTATCATCATCATCATCAGCTCATATACGTTAACGCCGAGGGGGACGAGCCAATTCTGGAATAAGCATTTACAAAGTTAAATATGTTTAATATTTAATTTAAGTCCACCTGTCCTTGTCACACCTCGCATGATTTTTTTCATAAAATAAGTACGGTCTGCCTACCCCGATAGGGATAAAGGCGTGATATGTATGTATGTATGTGTAAATACGTGGTCGGGTTTCGGGCGCTATATTTGATTTTTTTCATGGATGTGACCTTGTACATGGAATGTATACAATAAAATTACAGCAAGTTTAAAAATGTGAGAAGTTATTTTTATTTTACATTTATTAAACCTATAATTATGGCCCCAATTTGGGCGCCAAATTAGAAAATTCACCAGTTTTCATAGCTTTTACAAATAAATTGCAGTTAGAAGACATGGGCGAGTTCAGCGAGCCGGAAGACTTGATGGAGGGCATCCACGTGGCTGTTGAAGACGGCGCGGAGCAGTATGAGCAGACCTTACTACCGCACCTCACCGTCGAGAACGGGCAGGTGCATCAGGAACATGTGCGACATTGGTGAGTTTTATTGGGGGAGTTTTGTAATCCTACAGTGAGTTATCCTCGGTTAATTTAACGCGCAAAATAATAATGAAATTATGATTGAATTAATTAATTACATGATAAAAAGCGACACGGCGCGACAAAAGATTCTTTGTATGAAAATTTATGTGATATAGCGCACTGCAGCGGCGTGACACTCCAGGGTTGTCAAAAATGTATGAAATAAACTTGTCGCGCCGCCGTGTCGCGTCGCTTTAGTGCGGCCTAACCTTTAAGATTTACAACATCCATTGCGATTTAGTTGTTTAGAAGTTACTCCTTTGATTCCTGTCATTAAAGGATCTAGAATGATTTGGCGATGGACCGTCCTCTTTTCACTTCAGCAGTAAACGAAGAATCTTTAAAATCTCAAAAAAGCGGTTCACAGCTTTTTAGAAACCGTCGACGTTCTAACCTCCCCGCGGATTATTGATGCTCTATGTTGGAGAGTACTTCAGAAGGGTTTAAATTGATGTTTCTATATTTGCGTCAGGTACATGCGCGGTGGCACGGGCGCGCTGGCGGCTTGCGGCGCGGATGGCGCGTACTGCCCCGTGTGTCCACCGGCACGGCAGCCTGACCCAAACACCGCGCAGCTCAAAGGTCAGTGTGAAACATGCAATGGTGCGTTATGCAACCCAAAGGGCATTCTGAAAAATTCAAAGTGGCCAAGTTTAATTGGAAGTGTTTTGAAATTGTTAGATTTAAGTACCTTGATAATAATATACTACAGAACGACTGCAAACTCCTGAACGCCACGAGTAGGATATTATGGCGAGTGCTGTCAATTTCCTAAGATCAAAGTTAAAATATTACATTTATCTGTGAACACGAATTAATCTATGCATAAATTATCAAATAAACATTAATTTTATTCTTAATTCACCATTTTTTTCCTCAACAGAAGAGGTCCTCCAACGGATATTCGAATCAGAGGTCCCGAATGATCAACAAGATCATTTCACCGATAACATCATCCCAGAACAAGAGATTCCCGCGGAGCCCGAGCCGCCGCCGGAAGAGAATCAGATGATCAAATCAGAACAAACAGACGGGAAGAAGAAGCTAAAGAAATGCGAGTGTCCGCAGTGCGGCAGAGTGTTCTTCCATAGGAATAGCTTGCTGTACCACATCCTCTCTCATAGAGGGAAGCAGTTTAATTGTAAAGAATGCGGGAAAGGATTTTATACCAGTAATGCTTTGAAGGTACGTATTTTTTAGCTTACATTGTTTAAGTTTTTATAATATGTTCGTCTATAAAACGATATCATTATATTTTGAAACAAAAGAGAGAACAAAATATTTGCCCAGTAAATTTTTTTGAATATTTAGACCCAATTTCGCCAGACTCCATTTAGCTGCCGCGATTATGCTGACAGCGGTAGTTTGATCTTTGTAAGATCTTGTCTATTTTCTTTATATCAGGTGCACGTGCGAGTACACAACGGCGACCGGCCTTACAAATGTGAGGTGTGCGCGCGACAGTTCCGCCAGTGGAGCGACCTCAAGTACCACAAGATATCGCTGCACTCCAACCAGGTACAGCTAGCTATTCTAATCATGGTTTCACGGCTGCTAATATAAAAGTCTGGAGTGAAACAACGCCACGTCATATTAAAAGTTAAATGAGCATGAGCACTCCTGCCTTTTCTTTATCTTATTCGTTAGTGGGCGCCCAGCATGGGACTTTTATTTAAATACTTTTCATTTTATTACATTACATACATACAATACACATACAATCACGCCTTTATCCCTAATGGGGTAGGCAGAGAGTCAACGACCCAAACAGAGGTCGTTCCGCCACGCCTGAAAAGTTTTAAGGGTTACTTTATATGGATATGTATATTGCTATAGTGACAGGTTGTGAACCCATCGCCTAAATTACAATATACTGCAACCCTCGAATTCCTTAGCTGGTTTTTACGGCATGTCTGGAAGAGATGCGGCTGGCACATTCTATTTTTTTCTTTCACTTCCGCAGCATGGAAGCAACAGCAAATTTTATGACATTGATCGATGTTATTCGTTATTTGGCGCCCAGCGTGGGACTTGTCCATAACTTTTATAATGCTAAAATTTTGTTGCAGAAACACTTCAAATGCGAATATTGTGGCAAGGAATTTGCTCGCAAGTATTCCCTGAACGTGCACCGTCGCATACACACCGGGGAGAAGAACTACAAGTGTGACTACTGCAACAAAACCTTCCGCGCCTCGTCGTATAGGCTCTCACACATGCGCACACACACAGGTATGACTGTTATTCTCTCTTGTTTGCCAATAGATGATAGTAATTTATTTATTTATTGAAAAATACGCAGCGCACTTTTGGACGAGTGAAAAAAATTACTTTAAAATATAACTTTGATTTTTCAGTGTTGCGAGATACGTAACACATACCTTGCCCCTAAACTAAATGATTGATAACGAGTTTTAGTTATTAGAGCGTCAACTGTAGTCACACTGCATAGTGAATTTGAATTTGAGTAATTTGAATAAATTAAATTGTCCTCTATACACAAAATGTGCGATTCATGCTTGACGATGCGGCGACTCTTACTAAATTCTAGAAATCCGTTGACATTGTGGTTTACTTGCAGGCGACCGTCCTTACAAGTGCCCCATCTGCGAGAAAGGGTTCCGTGTGGCCGGGGACCTGCGCCGGCACAAGCTCATACACGAGCGCGTGCGCAACCGACAGGACGAACAGAAGACCAACAAACCCAAAGAAACAACCGACAAACCCAAGAAAACACCGCCTAAAACAGAACCCCTTAAAATCGAACCCAAAGAGGAAACCGTATCGCCTAAACTGAAGAAGATAGCCGTCGCTTCCACTACCAGACCGGCTATATTAAAAAACGTTGATAAGAAACAGAAGCCTAAAAAGGCGCCGATCAAAAAGGGCGGAGCGCCCAATGTGACTGTAGTACCTAATGCAAACAGGGAACAGTTCAAGATCACTGAATACGCGAACAACGTCCAAGTTTACGACACGCGACAAGAATATAAATTCAAAGAAGTATACTCTGATACTAACGCGGAGTACGGGAAAGATTATAAAGGAAAGGAATATAACGAACAAATTGTTAGCAATAGTGAGCAAGAGAGGGAGCTGGCTATTCTCAAACCGATCTACAGGCACGGCCACGGCCCGAGCGGCCCGAGCGGCCCGAGCGGCCCGACTGCCGACACTGATAAACCAGTCGTGTACACTCGCGCAGAAAACACTGACGGCAAGATGCAAGTGTACACTCACGTGGAAAAGACCGGCGCTTTACAGAACGCATTAGCGGATTTGAGAGAGAGAGACAGAACCGATTTACACGGAGAAGCGATAGAGAACGGCTTCTTAGAAAATCTTACCGCTCTGTACAATATATCCGCCGTATGAAAAACGTGAGACGAGCTGGTGAAGCCGAAACACAAAAACAGCCATTGAAAAGATTTAAAGTCAAATTGGGAAATGAAGCTCTTTTTTCGGCTGAAGGACTTGTTTCCATGCCGAGACTCTTTAAAAAAAAGTGAACCTCTTTGATTGGTCGATGGAAAACGTTGCCGATCCAGTCGCAAGAATCCAAACTTTAACTGCGTAGAGTGACTCCTGGCTTACTTCCATGTAAGTATGTATATTCTGATTCTAAGACTGTTTTAGTTAGGCCATTTATTATTTATAAGGACCAAAATTAGTGATTTTTAGTATTATTTGAAAAAGTATATCAAAATATCACCAAATTTTAGAATGTTAAGTTTTTTTCGTTGTGTGTCGAACAACTTTTAATTAAATATACTAGCGAGCGATTGCTCAAAATATCTAAAATAGAGTTTTAGGTATATTGTTAGACCCATAAATTAACACAAAAATATTTAAACTTGAAATTTTGCTACTCCATTCCGCATTTGCTTTCAAGAATCAACAGAAAAAAAATTACCTGGGCTAAAACTCTAATAAAAAAACCAATATGGCGCATGTACCTTTTGTATTTGTTATACTATTTTGTATAAATCGTGCCAATGAGTACCTAATTTAATTACTATAAATAATAGTGCTATAATATTAATAGATTTTAAATGTTTATTAAGAATACTTAAAATAGTTTTATAATAATAAAATAAGTAGCATAATTAATATTTATTCACGAGAAACAAATCCGTTGATAGTTTTGTTTTCATATCAGTGATGAATGAAGGTGAGAGACATAGCCTTCTATTTCTAGGGTGTAACTGATGAGTAAAAACTCTGCCTTATAATGATATACGAATAAACATAAAATTATACCTGTCGTAGGATGATTTGATAATTCGAATCTTCTCGAAAATCCTAGGGATTTTGCGAAAACACGGATAATTAGACAATGGTGAAACCATTGTCGAATCTTACTGGAAAAAGTCAGGTTGTTTGTGAAAAAACTCATCGTTCTAGTAACATCTGATATACTTAACTGAAATAAGAACTCTGATTGGTCGGTTAGCGCACCCAAAACAAGATCTCCTCTAATTGGTTGACGTTTTAAATGTCAATCATAAACGCACGTTATTAAAACCAGTCAGAATAAGATTTAATCAGTAAGTAAAAATCTAGCCAATCAGAGTTGAGGATATCAAATGTTACTAGAACGACGAGTTTTTTTTTTTTCAAAAATCCTGACTGTTTCCAGTAAGATTTGACAATGTTTCCACCATTTACTAATCACCCGCTTTTTCGCAAAATCCCTAGGATTTTCGAGAAGATTGGAATTATCAAATCATCCTACGACATTATATCAAAGTCAGAATCTAATATTTCATTCCTTTTTCGCGTAAGTATTAATGTCTTTTAATAAAATTGCACCAATTATTAAAATCCAGTGATGGCAATAATGGAAACATACAGGTTAATAAATTAAATAATATATTGACCAAGGCTCTGCTCATGTAAAAATGCGGTCCATAATTTTTAATTCAAGATAGCAACAATCTTTCTTCCCTTTCTTCACTTTAAACTAATTCTTCTAAACTCTTATAGAAGAATCAAATAAAGAATTGAGAATAGAGATCACAATTCCCGTTTTCCGCGTGTTGTATTTATTCAATTCTTTCCTATCTAGCACTATGTAGTTTTTTTTTAAATTAAAAATTCCTATATCATGTAACTGCGCTTTGTTAAGGAGTTTTATGTAACCAATGGAAGTTTTTTTCACGATACTTGTGAGTTCCTGCAGAGGGCGCTGAAACTGGCTAAATTAACGTTTCTTTGCACGGAAAAGTCTATTGACTATTTATATCTTTTCTAATTTTGTCAAATGAATCTTTTTACATTATCCGAAAGCTGTATTTTACTTATCTATAGTTCATTATTCAATAAAGCAGCACTAAGAAAGCCTTCTAAACTATAAATTTTTCCACTAAAACTTATTTGTCACATTGCGTGAAACGAAAACGTCAAAACAACGTTACACAACCTGTCAAAATGTTAGCTGCGCACAACGCCATATATTTCGGAACTGAAAATTTTCTCCGGAACAAGCAAATTAAAAACCCCCATTCGGTATAATTTTAGGTCAAAAAAAGCCATCCTTAATATTACGATGATTGATGTTGTTTTTTATTTGTGTAGTCTATACAGTAAATTTTAAATTTCAATTAATATCTTCACTACAAAAATATACTAGTAAATGTAAATAGACTCGTAATAAAATAATATCATACGAATCATTATGTTGGTTTTGCAAACAATCTTGCTTGATAATTAATTTATTCTACGCACGCTTTGTAACTATCACAACTCTTAGATCACAACAAAGACTTATTTTATGCTCATTTAGTTTTGTTAATTTTATAGCAGCCCGGATGGTGTAGTGGATAGGGCCGCGGCCTTCTGTGCAGGAGGTCGTGGTTCGAATCCCACCACGTACCAATGTGTTTTTCGGTTTTCGAATTTCATATGTACTTTATTCGGCGCTTTTATGGTAAAGGAAAACACCGTGAGGAAACCTGCACACATCTACGATGAAATTCAAAGGTTGTGTGTAACCTAATCTAGGATTGGGTCTGGTTTCCCTTCCGGGTTGCGGAGGTCAGATGGCAGTCGCTCTGTGTAAAAACCCGTACCCTCGTTCAATCCCCTATATTAGGTATTCGACCCCGTGAAATACGGGAAAAAGGCTAGGAAGAGAAAAGAAAAGAGTTTTGTTTATTTTATCAAAACAAAAAGAAAGTATTCACTTTTTGATCTCTGCGTTGATATCTATCTATTTGTAAAAAATATACCTCATTTCTGGCAGACACATTTCTCAACAAATTTTTTAGTTAGTTTAGATGATGAGTTTAAACTAACTAAAAATTTTAACTCATCATGATAGTTTAAACTAAAACGCTAATAATTACTTAGTTTAGAAATGGGTGAACCAGGACCGACACCTATATATCCCAAAAGTAAATAAGTAATATGCAAGTCTAATAATTTGGTTAAATATTATATTGTCCGATTGTATTGTTACGATTTATGTATAGTTTGATATTGTAAATATGGTTAACTTATACTTTATTGTCGAAATATCACCAAAAGAAAGAAAATAAATTGCCGAAACTACTTAAAATATGTTTGATTCAAAACCCTAAAGCCGTAATCATCGACATTCGTAGAGTTAGTTATTCATGATCATGTGGTGCTAAAAAAAATCATGATAAAGAAAATGACAATGAAAACGTAGAATACAAAATTATCAACACGAGCGGACTAGACGTAACATAAATAATTTAAAAAATCAAGATAAAATTATAAGTATTCGTGCCATTCATTGCAATTGTGATGGAAATAAACAGACTTAGGCGGCAATTTAAAAAAATCAGCGGCTGACAACATTGACCACACATTTAAACCAAGCTGATACTTAGAATATTTATAATACAAAATAAACTTGGTTTAAGTGTATAGTCAATGTTGTCAGCCGCTGATATTTTGAAATTGCCGCCGACTCCTTGTGGACAGCTTTCTCTGGTCAAACTCTAAATATAATATAGATAAAGAGGCAACTGTTTACATACCAAAATCAGCGACAAATTGAAGCCAACGTATTCTAAAATATTCGGATATGAAACCAATCTTTTGCGATTAATCATACTAAGAAACTATTTAAAAACAAAATGAGAGCTTGCCGAATGGATATGTAAGTAAGGTAAATAAGAACAGTAAAGATTTATAAAATTTTGACAGATGAGGCTTTGTCCCTACTACTGTCCTACTACCAGTCAAAGATTTGTAGAGTGTGACTCTACAAAAATGAGAGACGGAAAGATCTTGGTAGTTGCACGCTTTCATTCGTCTTCCAACAACCTTAAAATGGAAATAATCACTTCTAGTTGTTTTGCTATTGTTTTATTTATCTTGCAGCTGATAAAACAAAACATACAAAAAATTGTGAAGATGATGCAGTCAAAAAGATCGCGAATAATTCGTTAGTTTCCGTTTGAATCTCCGCCAAGAATGCCAAGTATTTGCCTTGTTTAGTATCCGGTATTCCAGATTCCTGGCATTATTTAGTTTCAGTTTATTTATCAGGTTTGGCTTTCAATATATTGTTTTCGTTAAACAAGTTGTCAGTTCAAGGAAATATGACTGATATTCCAGGTGTTGGTTACTGACATGACACTGATATTAAAATGCATTCCCTAAACTCTAAAGAAAATATTTTTGTGCATGATAATTATTATTCTGTTTTTAAACATTTTATCTTCTAGCTTTATGAAAGCGCTTTTTATAACTCTTTGTGTTAGAAAAGCTATCGTAGAAGGTCGATAATAAAATTAAGGCAAATTTCACTCTCATTAAATATGTTTATAACCATAACAGTTTATTTAAGATCTACTTTTCGTTAACTGAGTTCTAGATTCGCAGTCTAAATATTTTTGTTCCTTCATTCCTGGTAATAGCAGTTTTTTTTTAATTGATGCGTGTTTCTTATTAATAGCTCGTTGTTTTGACCGTGCCTGGCTGTGTGGGCGACGCCTGAAATTTATTCAATTTCATGGGTGTTTCTGTTTACCTGTACTCAGCTTTGGGCTACTGAGTAATTTCACAAATATGTGAACATGCCTGCGGGCTGGCATTTATAATTATAGCTTGATGGTATTTTTTCCAAGAAGGAAGTCAGTAATTTACACTTTTCTATATGCAATGAATCATTGCCTTGATCTGACTTTTAAATCTGGTAAAAATATATTAGGAACCAAGAAATAGAAGAAAGAAAAATATAATTAATTTTCTCTTGTTTGAGATAAAAAAAATATTCTTCAATAATTTGAAATATTACTCGCATCAGTTTTTCCCTTGAAAATAAAGTTTTGCATTTTATCCCGAATGAACATTGACTAATCCATCTAAATGTAGCCTATAACAAAACATGTAACTGTTTCCTCGTTCCGTATTCATAGCACAAATTATGTATCCTAGTTTGATTCTATTCGTCCCAGTTTAGCAACTAGCTATGAAGACTCGTAAAGATCCCTGAAATTCACCAGCAGTCCGTGTAAACTTGGTGAAATTCCACTCCCTCGCGAATTACACACTCCACTAATCTATTCAGACCATATTGTACTGGGGTTTACGATTTCCGGCGATGCTTACAATCACAATGATTCATCTGCAATCTTGCACTTCTGAAAACGAAAGTACGTTTAACTTTGCCACTTATAAAGAGAGTTTCCCATAATAAAATAACCAGTGCAAACACCACAGAAGCGCAGATAAAACGCAAGATAATGCGAAATTTGTGCTTTTAAACATCTCCAGAACGGCCAGTCTGTCAGCGGTTGTAGTGAATTTTCACTAAATCGAACGTTAGAAAACAAACATGTCCGAATTCCCGCCAAAATGAAAACAAACAGCGCGCGCATCAATCTTGCCCACGCGCATGCTGCGTAACCGTTGAACCGAACCTAATTAAAGACCAGGTTTACACTAGGCCAGATATAACGGCAGTGCGAGCTTAAAATAATTTCACGTACACCGCGTGCTTCTTCAATGATTCGCGCGACTTCTATAAACATTACCTTTTATGGAATTTCATTCACAAGTTTGAAGTTCTACTTCCCGAGAGGGTATCTCTTCTACTGTCTATTTTACTGACTTATATGCTCACATGCGATAGGGTTAGGGTGGGATGGTTGTAATCGTAAGCAGGGAAAGCCTGTAATGATGTTGCGGGAGGTTATATAGGGTATTTTTTTTTAGGATTCTCTAACTAAAACCATTTTGCCGAGAGGAAATCTCTTATCTCCGCGGGAAAACTCATTTAGCCGCAGCAGTAGAAATATTGTACCTATTTATTTGATGTATTTGCTGTTATATTGAGTAGAATCTTCTGTCTAAACAGAAAAATCTCGTGGTCAATGTAATCAGTTAGTGAACACGTGTAGGAAGTAAACGGAACCTTACAAGGTCTTCGAAAACCCAACTGTTTGACAAGGGCAAGCAAAAGACGTCACATCATCATAGTGTCGTCAATTTACGTATTCCAAAAGTATTGCCCGCTACTTAAACTACTGATATTTTGAAAACAATAATTTTTGCACTAGTGGACCCACGAATCCGTTGCACTGCGAAGCAATCTGCTACTCTGCTTTATCCGACTGAGATAAGTTCATTCTTGGTGGCTTATCCAGTTTTGATCCAGTGCTCTTTTATGTTTAGTTGCTTTGTAAATGGAGTTAGGTTCGTATGCACACCGGACTGGATAAAAGGACTCACGATTACTAATAAGTCAATTGACGAAGCGTCTTACTAGACTCAATCAAGCATCAATACTACAATAGTTAATTACATAGTCCTTGTTGCTGTAGCTTCCTATCTCTACATTTATGGACTCCCTTTTGCCAAATACGTGCAAATACCTTGATTCTCGTTCCAAACGCTATCCTATAGGTTTACCAGCAGCATAAAACTGAAGCGTACTGGCAACATTGCCCCCCAAAAGCCAAAGATAATGAACCGTAATGTTTCAGGAATGTGGGCCTACGTAGATGTTAAACTTTTTATGTGTTTGCAACATCATGATAAATACGGTTACGTGATGAATCACGCCGTGCGTGACGTGTGGTTAACTGAAGACATGAGACGCACCGCCACCTGCGTAATCTATTTCATGTCGGAGACGTAGCTAGCTTACGGGATAGGTGAAATCTATTTGTCGTCAGGTTCAAAATAGGGGCTAAGAGGTAAAAAAAATTGCTGACCAAGCTTTAGGTGTGAACCATGAAACTGAACTGCTTTCTCCAAGGAACATATAGGTCGAAATAGAAAAAAAAAACGCCCTTCCATACAAAATGCCTCAAGTCGCTGACAACATTTTGTATGGAAGTTTGGGGGAAAGTTGTTCAGTGTCGTGGGTAGGTTCAGACGTGTGATACTCCCGATATAGATTTGAACTATGGTATGGATGGCACTTTATTCTATTGTGGACTGCAAATCAGACTGTTAAGTCCACAATGCTGGTCTTGAATCTGGGAGTGTACGTACAGCAGAATTCAGAACATTACTAACTAACAGTTGTTTTATTATTTTAAAACAAAATAGGTATTTATTTTTCTAGGACATGTTAGTAGGCAGACTTTACTTGCGATTTCTTAACGCAAATATGTTAATAACTTACTTTACTTTTTACATCTCACAAATCTCTATGATGTGATGGTATCTAAAAGTGGGTTTCAAGACTGCATTCTTGTGTTGTTTCTTTGTACATTGATGGCTGATCACGAATATCATGATCTCTGATTATCTTGATCGTCCAATTGCCTCCTACCACAACTCATACTAACGCAAAAAGGAGATGTTCACGTAAAAAAATGACCAAATTGAATTGATAGCCAACAATGATTGCAGGAATAACCCACTGACCTAATATCCGTGAAGGCCACTAAGCTTTGACAAAAAATACACCTCGCCTCGGACAGGGCTTTAAATGAATGTGGTGAAAAAAAAAACACAGATGTCGTGCCTATTGAGCACATTAGAAATGAATCTACGGAATTAGAAAACATATTGTCGCCGAGTGAAAGGGCAAACGACTTTGTTTTAGGCTCAAATTGTAGCTGACTAAATTTGTCTAGAAGAGTTTTTCTCAAATTTTTGATATCATTTTCCGTTTCCAAAATATCGAGCGCTGAAATCGAAAAATCGTTTTTTTTTATTCACTATTTCGGCCATAACTTTTTTCGTTTTTGACTTTGTCGAATAATTCTTTTTGAACCTTACAGCTCTCACTTTTTTGAATAGAATATCTTCACAAATCTCCGATATATAAGGAGATCGCATTTTTTCGTGAATTCGGAGCATGCACTGGAGCGAACGAAAACACATTTCCAATGTCAAAAGGCACTAATGCCGCCAACTCCATTCTTGTCAGTTCTCAATACAAAGCAGCGCCCACGCCCGCGTTCATTTAAAGCCATGTCCTGTAAGAAGTGGGTAAGTACAGTCGATGAAGCAGCAGTGGTAGGTAACACTTTGGACTTTGAGACCAAGTGGTACTAAGCGATTTTGATGACAATTGTTGTCTTGGTCGACTGTACGGTACGCTCTCGTCTTTACGGAAATTGAACATTATTGGATTGATTAATTACAGGAAATAGTTTAAAAAGGTGTAAATTGATCTTGTCGGTGGGAAAAGCCACATTTTCTTTCTTAGTTTTTTTTTTTAACAAAGTGGAAAACAAACATTTTGGTACCTATCTCATGGTTATGATGGTTTTCAGAACCGTAACTGATATTTCTTTTCCCTCCCGTGTTTCCGCGTTACTTATATTTTTTTTTATTTACGTTTGCTTTAGGGTAAAGCTATAATTTTTTTAAAGACCATTTTCGCCAAAGTCCATACTCGATGCCGGTATACCACAGTAGCTATAGCTACGTGGAGGGGTGGGATTGGATGGATTTGGGTACTGCCTTGTTTTTCCTCCGGGCAGTCTGATTTCATTTGATGGTAGAGTCGCTTATTAGCTCAAGGTTATATTTAGTACTACAGCTCTTCTTTCCCTGCTTTTTTACCCGACTGTTAGGAAGGGTTATGTTTTTCGCGCGTATCATCTCCGAAACAGCTTGTATCATCGTTTGATTGGTCTCAAAACTTGTGTTTATTTATATTGTCTTAGCCTTTCAGCCCGCGGTTTTAATTGAACATCCTGTATATTTAGCCACCGTCATTTTATGATAGAAAGAAAACTATTTTTTTTTCGTCTTCTCAATCAGAAATTTCCCATTTCCTGTCATAGTTTAACCGAGTAATAAGATTTTAACTGCTTAACGTGATCTAACCGTGGTCACGGATTTGCACGGCTGTTTTTTTCTCGTTTTACTGGACATTTGGGGAATCCATACTTTTTATGACGGCAGTTAAATTGTAAACTTGCCTCTATTGTGTTAGACGAGAATTAGATTGCAGTGTTCTTATTTTTATCCGACTTGAAAATTGAGGTTAATTCCATTTTCATTTTTGGATAGGACGTTAAAATGTTAGGATTATGCAAATTATGTATTATGCAAATTATGTATTATGCATATTATGTATTTTGTGTACTAATAAATAGATGTTTTTATACAGCGGAATATCTGAAATCTTGAAGTTTATTTTAGTCGGTTTATGATTTTTTTATAAGATAATTTATAATTCCGCAACTGCAATACAAAGTCTACGGAATTACGTTCTTCAGTTTACTGGAAATTATATAGAAAATCATTTAGAAAGTTAAACAAAACTTGGATCATAGTTTCTGTGCGTTTTATATGAAAAAAACATGCTTTCCGCCCTGCGGTTTCACCCGCGGCTAAATGAATTTCCCATGGGAATGAGGTGATTTCCGGCGGTAAAAAGTAGCGTATGTCCATTCTATGTGTTAATCCAGGATGTCAGCTAACTCAATACCAAATTTTATTAAAATCGCTCCAGCCGTTAAGATGTGAAGAAGTAACAAACATACACACTCACAAACTTTCGCCTTTATAATATTTGTGTGATAGTGTGATAATTACTATCGTAATAATGACCAGCATGTGATTGATGTGTTCTATTTTATTTTATTTCGAAATTACTATACTGCATGCCTCACGTCCTTTCTCACGTCCCTACTCAGCCGGCTACGAGCCGTAGCACTTGCTACGAACCGTAGCCGCGTTGATTAGGTTCCATTTAGGATATTATTCCTCAACTCAATATTTTTAGAAAGGTTAGGACCTTTCTAAAAAAATATTGATAACCTAGTGTATAGGGTATTAAGTGTGTGTGATCATGATCATGTTATCTTAGCAAGAACTTTAATTTTGTTACGATATCTCCATCGATTGGATCTTATTTTTGTTTGATTGGGATTCGGAGCATAGTTTTTATAGAAATAAAATCAATGTATAAAAAAATTAAGTACAAATATATTATTTAATTTAATTTAAAACTAGAAGGTAGGTACAAAATATAAAACTAAAGAGTTTTCTAAACTCGTTTTATAAAATTAAAATAAATTAAATAATTAAGAAATAAATAAGAGAGTAATGAGATTCCTCGCCTTTGGCACAATCATAGACTAGGAGATATCCCAAAGTAAAATTGAACTAAATTAAGCTAAATACACTCAAAGTGCTTACTAAATAAATTATATTTACATAGAGAGAGCTAGATTCAACATCGAGTCACTGTACGTATTTACATAGTTATTTTAAATAAATTAATAGTACTACTTGACTAGAAAACTAGGAGCTAATACTATACAATCTAAAATATTTCCCTAAATATGTTTAAGTACTCACTTACGTACAATTTTCCTAAATTAACCTATTGGAAATGGAATACCTATATCACAATCTAGGAATTGCGTGATTGCACGCTTATATACCCTTATAATACTGAACAGTGATGTCATAACATAATTAAGTACAAAGTATTAATAATACTTTTGATAATAGACAGCAAAATTTACAAATACATTACTTGTCGTAACTGAGAATTGTGTTACGAAATAAAGAAGAAAACCAAAGAGTTTCAGAACATAATACTCACAGCACCTTTTGGCCCCATTTTTTCCCTAAAACTAAGAAAATAAGTTACTTATAGTAATAATACTGTTTGAATTCAACGCTTTTAAGACACAGAAGTCAGTCTGTTTACGATGCAGAGTCTATTGGTTTCACAACACTATTTGTCCCAAAATAGCTTCACTTATAATACTTTCTTTCGAGTGTTGATCACCTTGAAGCATTTTCCGATGCCTCGATCATGACGATGCATCTACTCGTGATTGTTCCTCTTCAGCACGTTAAGTGCAAAAGGAATCACGATCTTCATCCACCCCACCATTCTTTCACACCAGTTTCGAGTTTCAGTCTACCGATGAATGTTCTAGTCTTATCTGATCCGCTTCTTCTCCTCACAGGCACACTTAGATGGATTCCACCTCATAATCTGGTTCAGCTATAACAAAGGAAAGTTCTCGTTAGTAAAGTCAGTAAGGTGCAGCTTTTGGCGATAGTACAATAGACAACAGTGAGAAGCGTTTCGATACACTGAAGAACAAAAGCAGACGCAGCTCAAAAGGCAGATCAAACGTGATCTTTTAGCGTCTTCTATCTTCTGTGCATCATATACAAGCAGGTTTGAAGACAAGGGATGTCGGATCGGCATACTCCTATACAACGCAGACACTTACACATCGACGGCAGTTTGCGATCAAGACGAGGAAAATTTGGAAGAGTACAAATAGCACATCGAGTGATAGGAAGCCAATGTTAAGAGCGGACAGTGCCTTGCGTCATGCGTGCCGAGTCATTAGTGAAGCCGCTTCACGAAAACGAACGAATTTCAGATCAGTATCTAGCTTTGATACGGATGAGTCATTAATACTGGAAATCAGAACTTAGGTCCTGTCACGTACACCAGAAATTTCATTTTTTTTTTCGAATTCTTTCGTTTCCGTTTCAACAGCGACGACAGACATCCTTTATCTTACAAACCTTGCTGCGACAGTTCCGCTTTTCTCTCCTGTTGGGGCATCGACAGGAGCACTTACGGGGGTCGTACACGCGCGGTGCGGCGCATTCCTCAGGAGATCCTGCGCAGCAGCCGCAGGTCAGATGTTCCTCGATCTCGTGCATCATACACGACTCCTTCATCGTCTTCACGTTGTATATTCGTACCTGCGACAAGAGAAAAATCATTGTAAATATTTTTCTGTATTTGTTGGTCTGCTTGAAGATTGCCTGGTCTGAAGACTAGTGATTATTTAGATTAACGAAATTAAGCTTTTCATTACTCATTACAGCCAGCTTATAATGTATATATTTTTGAATAATAAAGATTGTCGTATTATCGATCTCGGAAACATCTCACAATCACTTGAGAAATCATAACATATACATCTAATCTAAATTCTATGCGCTGATTCACGCATAGTTCGTATTGTAATGATCTAAGTTATGTCATTGTTATCTTTACCGGCTGCGACTTGCGCAAGAGTACAAACTGTCAAACAGTCAGAGAATCGGTGTCAAGGATTCACTTGAATTAGCAGAGATAAACAGATAAGGTACACACACACGATTAGATCTGTTAATTCTTACCAGCATTGTAAATGAGCGTTTGTTTGTACTGCATTAAAAGGTTTATTGCGTGTGTAACTATAACTAAAGGGCGTTATGAAATGAGAACATTGAAATGCCTATCCATCTGAATGTTCTGGAATAAATTAAAACAAACTATCTTTCGCTACATTTTGATAATAAAACACACGGCTACTTTACACTTGGACTCTACTGTCGAAGGTCACACGCATTGGGTGGAGATGTGTGATTTTCAAACTCTATGAAGAATGCCCACGTAAAGGGCCGAAACATTGAGCTGAAAACCTTAGTTAAATATAGGTACAAGTGAGTAGCCGTGTGTTTTATCAATTTCGTCGTTTCGCTAAATTTTTTCAAGCCTTACTTTTGTAAAGAAGGAATTGATACTTACAGGAATATTTCTCATCTGTTTCTTCAAAGGGACGCATTTGGAGCCGTAAGTGTCGTAGTCGCAAAGACCCACGCATCTTTTGACCCACACCGCGTGGGGCGATATCTGAGGAAGAAGATTAAACATTAGTAACTTTATAAAAAATAAACTCACATGGCCTACCAAGCGCTAAGAAATAAGGTGTTGCTGCTAGGTTGGCTAAGCGCATTATAAACCATTGGGTATGTTCGAGAGACTTTGGGGAATAATCCTAGCAGTATCTCGCTTACACTGCAGAAATCGATAAGATGCCTTATTTACCGGTAATCTATATTACCCTCACGTAGTTGTCGTGTGCCGTTATTGTTATTAACATAAGGCCATTTGATAGGTAGTTCCCCTGTAGTAATAAAGCCTCTATCAGTCACAAGAGATCGAAAAGAGGTCGTGTTCTGGGGAAACACGCTCACGTAGGTAATGCTAGTTTAACACAATGGGCGTTTTTCCACGGCATGTCCACGGCAACGGCACGACATAGATTCCCACTGGTTAAGTCGCTGGCCTGCCAAACTGCATGTGTTTTGTATTCGTACTAAGCATGTGCGTGTGTGCATTCAGATTGGAAGTAGTTGGACGTTATCGTCGACGATATTAACGTCCTAGTGGAAAAACAGAGCCATGGTATCATGCCGTTGCCGTGCCGTCTAGTGGAAAAACAGCCAATATAATACTGCGGTGGACCTGGCCGGATCCTCTCAGACTTAATGAGCGAAACGTCGCGGATGTACCAATGCTTACATATTCAAATTATATTTTATTTTTGAGATTGTTATCGGCCAAATAAAATTTTGCGAGAGAGGCGTTGTTCAGATTTTTTAATGCTTTGCCTAAGTTTGAATAGTTTTAGGTTTCACGACATTTGAAGCGTTTTAAATCATGTTTGATGTTTCATCATCATAATCATAACATAAATAATGAATGTTAACTAATATCTAATGATAAATAATCAAATATAGATTGTCAAATATTTAACTTTGATGTACGAGACAAGGAACTTAGAATTAATTGCTTAGATAATTTGATAATATAATAATGATGATATAAATATGACATGACGGTACTATTATCACGATGACTTAATAATGTTATCAGGTTCGAACCAGATCGGGTCCAAAGTCCGTAGAAAGCAAATATTTAAAGTTCTTTTGCAAAATATTGTGAAATTTCATCGAGGTAGGTAAAGCAGAGACTTACGCGTGGTCCGAATGAATGGAAGAGTATTTAGTAATAATTGGGTCAAAGATAATGTTAATGAGGGTATTGCGTAGTATTCTAGAAATATGATTGGCTACTGAATTTTCAAAATGGATTCTGAAAAATACGCACAAAGAAGACGCACTTCCAGTGCCTCTGTTTTTGAGATTTTTCTTCCTGGTCACATTTCTTTCTGAGGTAATAATGATGCTATTTCGATATGGCTATAATGTATCATTTTCTTACCTGTAAATGTGCCCCTTGCACCTCTAGGTATTCGAAGACTTCTTTGGGTGCTCCGCATTTCGATTGCTGGATGATGTTGTTCCTTACTCTCTCGTGCTCTGATGAACATGCAACTGGGGACAAACAATAAGATTAATTTGGAATAACGGACGATTTTTTTTAAAACTGCTACTCAATCTTCAACCGTACTATGTTACTTTCTTGCAATTTTTCTAAATGTAGATTTATGCAGTCTCATCAAATAGGATATTCTCATCTCATAGTAAGATAATTTAAATATTGCTGTTATTATGTGAATCTTAGAATATAAGTAGGGAAATCCCAGCCGTAATGTAGATTTTTTTATAGTCAACGCACGTTATAAACCAGCTTTAAAAACTTCAGCTAAGTACTTTTCAAGGCCTAGAGTCGCTATGTCTGTCTAATTGGTGGAAAGGTAAGTGGGGCAAAAGTTGCATCAGAATGGGGGCGGCAGTGGCGCGTGCGCATCAATCATGTCCTATCTTTCACACTCTCCGCGTTTCGGGGTGTCACGTTCATTCACCAACTTTATATCGCCGAGTCATCATAGTAATGCGAGGCATGTGATATGATAAAAATAGTTATGAGTAAATCCTGAAATTGTTAATGAACTTTGATTCAGAAATAAATTTCTTTTTCATTTGCTCACATTAATTAAAAGTTTTGATTAATTTTCAGGATTAAATTTGTACCATTATTTTATTTGTAGGATAGATTAAACTAGAATGTATTGTTCACCTTTCTTGAAATGCGTGCTCTCGTACTCCTCAGAAGCCTTCGGGAACTTGGGGTGGTGCTTGTGAGCAGCCTTCACCGTCACTATCAGCACAACCAACAACAATATTCTGGCCGTATCCATTCTATATCACTTCTACTTCACTTGTATTTATTACGATTACGATAGCACTGAAAGATTCAATCCACTGAACACGTTACGGTCACACTGTCAATCCAATCACTGTACAATATACGTGTATCTCGTGAGCCGGCTTGTTCGCTTATGGTGAGTGGCTCGCGGCTTTTCTAATATAAAGCCTGAGTCAACGTGGGCCTGCCTTCCACCGGGGGCAGGGTCGTGACGCGCCGTGACGTAGCCTTTCAACAGCTGATAGCGACGTCACGCGACGTTCAAATATTTCGTAGAACGGCGACGGGATCTCGCGGCTTGCATGCGGAGCTTTCGGGCGGTCTTGACCTCGTCTCTCTCTGTTCCTTATTTGATAAGATACCAGGTTCAACCCATCTCTGACACGCGGCACGAGTCTGACTGTGGCGGCGACTTTTATCGCGTTGCTTCCAATTATTATCAGTCACATATTCGACGGTTTTATTAACGTTTCTTTGATAATTATCGTGATAACGGAGGAATGTCGGAAAATCCAAGTATTTTAATCGGTTTTGATTAATTGGCTAAATAACGTAAGTAATAGAAATTAGATTATCCAAATAATTGAATGCAATTATTGTGATAACGGAGGAATGTCGGAAAATCCAAGTGGCTAAATATCGTATAATAGATTATCCAAATAATGGAATGTAATTTACGCCTGCCTTATCAAAAGGAAAAGTGTATTGGATTTATTAGTCTGAGATTTGGTGATAAAATATTCACAATAATTTTTGATTTGTAAAAGTATTTTCATCTTGCGAGTTCTCTTACAAAATCTTGCGTCATATTAATCAGTATTGTTGTATACCTAATATAATGAGATAATTTTATCAGTTGGAAAAGTTTCATGTGCTAATTATAACTCGTGCATAAACTTAAGTGACATCACGTTTTTGCGTTATCTTAGCGTGGACCTGTGAACGGTCCCTTCTTTTTGT
Organism: Scrobipalpa atriplicella; assembly: GCA_029255725.1. NCBI lineage: Eukaryota > Metazoa > Arthropoda > Insecta > Lepidoptera > Gelechiidae > Scrobipalpa > Scrobipalpa atriplicella. The sequence continues at coordinate 56,221 of JARACY010000291.1, forward strand.
AACCACGTGCTCTTAATTGAAATAAAATATTAACCATCTAATTTGCGGATAATACATGGTCACAAAAATAATCTTATTGATATTTAACTGTACAGGTAAGTTTTAGCGAAATTGGCCGGAATTTTCAGGTTGTTAGTCTTTAGTATGTAATGTAATTTAATCTGGTATCCCAAGATACAGGCCTGGCCCTAGTTTGGGAACCCCTGTTTAAACCGTGTATGTACTTTAACTGCACTTCTGAATTGTACCGTACTGCTTGTATTTAGAATTAAGCTAGTAAATAAATCATTTTTTTTTTTTCATTTTTTCATTTAGTGACAGAATGTCAGTCTAGCGCCTAAATCCTACCCAAATCACAATAAGAACACTGCGCAACCTTTGAATCTTTTTGCTAGTTTTTATAGCATGCCTGGGAGGAGAAGCAGCCGGCACATTCTATGTTTTTCTTTCGCTTCAAGTCCAGCATGGAAGCATATACATGTAGGTATAATAGAGAAATACACTTAAAGTTATCTAAGTAGGTTGGTGAAGGACGATGTATTTATTACTAGTATGAATGATTATTAGTTTAATGACTAATTTCTATTTAGGTACAACAAATCATCATCACGCGACTAAATGATATAAAACAGGATTACTAGATAATTTCTTGCAGATTCATCGAAAATCTTTGAACTCTATCATCTCTTTGACATTTCGTCTGCGCATGAGCATGATTTAACGGTTCTTTCCGCTAATATGCTGGAGTTTCGGTATGCTTGGATTGTAAAATACCTAAAAAATAGTGCCGCTTTGCTATAAATTTCTCAGTTCCACCTTACATTACGGAAGGTACCTACAGTTCGTAAGAAAAGTATAATATAAAGCCCAACGCCAATTAGCAATTGTTTATCTGATTTTACTTAGGTGGATTAATTATTGTTACGTTTAAGTTATCAATTTATAATTTGTAATAATTTTACTAGCCAATAATCTATATGGTTATCTATATGATAATGTACACTTACACGTACACAGATTATCAGGAAGTTTCTTATAAAATTCAAATTATTAAGTTACCAACTTTCTGAGTTTTAAATGGAGTTAACGGTAACTACAGAATAAAGTAAGCATTTTAAATCCTCGTTGGCTTTAAATCGGCTTATGTTTATGTACCTACTTATGAGCTTCCCGCGAAACCATAGCATGCCTCGTTAGAACATTTAATTAATACATTCCGCATAATCGAACTTCTGGGAACCGAATCTATGCTAATGCAGCTTTTAATTACTAACGTGGAAAATGAGCTGCCCGCCCGCCGGCACGCGAGCTTTTTTATTAACTTGTCAGAATAAAATTATACAGGGTGTAAAAAAATGGACTGCGATCTTTTAAATCACATTGTCTAAGTTACTAATGATAACATTCAACGCACAAAAATCTTAGCACAATGAAAAAAAAATACGTCTCCGTACAAAAGATGAAATGAGAATTTTGTATGGAAAAGGCAAAATTTTCTTTCGAGCTAAAATTTTTGTACTATGGGAAAGTTGTTCAGTATCCTGAGTAAAACATGTGGCTTAAAGCAACTCAGAACTTTTTTACACCCTGTATTTAAACCTGAAAGAAATCGATTTACCGAAAGTTCTACGAATCGGTGGCGTCATGGGGCTTGAAAGTCCTAGTCATGGGTGACGTCATGATACCCCTGAACAAACACCCCCATGTGTCGATGTTGAAGTAACCTATTAGTACCAGTAGCCTATAGCCTTACGCGCTCATTGGCATGCGGTCCAATTTATAAGGAAAGCGCTACTTCGCACGTGTTTGGGTGTTTTACTATGATTCATGGTTTTTTTATGATGTAAGGCGCGGTTTCATCTTTACGCAACATTGTGTTACGGTCACATTGTGTAATACATTAAATATCTAATTTTTTTCCTCGTAAATCGTAGCGTGAAACCGTAGCGTGAAACGCGCTCTCCTCTACTGACCACAGAATATTGATGGCAATTTTAGATTGTAATGTAGCCAAATTCTGGGCTGCAACAGTGTAGTGTCTGCCATCGACACGCTAAGAAGAAGAAGATTGTAATGAGTATTGCTAAAGTGACAGGTTGTCAATACACTAACCCTCCCTTATGCTGACTTATACAGCATGCTCGGGAGGAAGGGCAGCTGGAACATTCTATGTTTTTCTATCGCTCCCAGTCCAGCATGGATGAATAAATAATATTCTGTACATAAAAGGCAGAGGCACTTTTTTCTTCTATTACATATAATCTAATATAGTTTTTTTTACCAATCATGTAAAAACTCTACATTTGGGAATTCAAAGTTAAAGTGCAGGAATCGTTCATATCTATTCAGAGTGATTATATCCCCGCTTGGCAAGCTCTCATCTCACCGATGAGCATACAATTTGAGCCGTGGCCAGATCACGAGCGTCTCGCTGTCTAGCTCCTCCACTCGTCATAAGAGTCTATTCCAGAGACATCTGCCAATGTTCCACCTTTTCTCAGAATACGTCCTTGACTTGCTCCAATTTTACGTCAACTTTTTTAACCGAATGATGGATGGCATGATTGTAGTTTTTTTTTTCGAGAACATTCGAAATTTCTTACGTCTTGTGGAAGTTACGTTTTTGGAGAAATGTAGATATACAGGGTGTAACAGAAAGGGTATATGCATCGAGAAATGTGTGAATCTACCCATGAAACTGAACAACTTTCCCTAAGAAACATAGGTCGAAAAACGAAAAAAAAAAACGTGACCTTTCATACTAAATATATCAGCTGATAGCGTATTTAGTATGGGAAGTCAAATTTTTTTTTTTCGTATTTCGACCTTTGTTCCTTAGGGAAAGTTGTTCAGTTTCATGGGTAGATTCACACATTTCTCGATGCATATACCCTTTCTGTTACACGTTGTATATTTCGTGTGGAATTTGCTTATGCACCGGTTCTAATAATCTCTGTTTTTTACCTAGCTGGGTCAATGTAATATCAGTGAAAGTAAGTTAGTTAACACAGTTTTTAAGGACCTATTACTATTAGGACTATGGCAGACTCGAAAATATTTTATTATACATAATTATATTGGATAACATAGCGCTGCGTCATCCAATATAATGTATTTTGTATCAATAATTTTAAAGGTATCATTAGGGCTGGTGAAAATGACATAGATAGTCTGTTTTATAAATATTTTTTTTTTCTCAAGTTAAGTGTGTGATCCACTTATTTCTTACGCCATCGCTAAATAGTGTCCTTGATTAAAAAAATGCCAGGTCATGGTATGACTTCATGCTAGATTGGTGCTGACATGGCATTATTCATTGCATCATTTAATAGTGAGGAATTTACTTATTTGATTGATTTAGTTGCTAGTTCTTCCTTTTATTTTTAAAGCTTTTATTTAACTTGCACTGTATCTAACTAACTATGTGTGTTCGGGTGGAATCTTGCAACTCAATTTTGAAGCAGTTATCTTCAACCGATTGAGCTGAAATTTTGCACACTTATGTTAATCCGGTGACAATGCAATATTATGATATCATCAAGCTGATCTCGTGATGGAGTTGACAGATATCCACTGGATCTCCCTCATGGAAAGTGATAAGATATCTCAATTTAGGCTCATTATATTTGTTGTCTTGAGCAGTTTCCATTACACATGATGACCAGGGTCAAATGATGAAGCCGACAGGTAGCCGTCGGAACTGCCTCGTCCGATGTGCTAAGATAGCCGAGTTCAGGCTCATTATATTTGTTGTCTTAAGCAGTTTCTATTACACATGATGACGAGGGTCTAATGATGAAGCCGACATGTAGCCGTCGGAACTGCCTCGTCGGAAGTGCTAAGATACCCGAGTTCGGGCTCATTATATTTGTTGTCTTAAGCAGTTTCTATTACACATGATGACCAGGGTCAAATGATGAAGCCGACTGATAGCCATCGGAACTACCTCGTCGAAAGTGCTAAGATAGTCGAGTTTTGGCTCATTATATTTGTTTTCTTGAGCAAATTCTATAACACATAATGACGAGGGTCTAATGATGAAGCCGAAAGATAGCCTTCGGAACCGCTTCGTCGAAAGTACTACGATAGCCGAGTGTGGGCTCATTATATTTGTTGTCTTGAGCAGTTTCTATTATACATTATGACGAGCTTGCCCCTCACAGGAAAAAATATATTTAAAACAGTTCGCCAAACGACTTCAAAGTCATTGCCGCTATGGTGTATCTCGTTTGGGGTGGTGAGAGGGGTTTACCACCCTCACAGAAGGAGAAAAGTTATAACGTGTTTCGAAAGTACTCAACGTAGTGAGACTGGGGGGTTGAGGGGCTTTCCCCCCTCACAGGAAAATAAATATTTCGATCAGTTTTTGAAGTCGTTACCGCAATGGCGCATCTCGACTCAACTACCCCAGTCCCCATGTCGGCTTGCCTCTACACAGAAAGAGAAAAGTTTAAATGTGTTTTTAAATGGGGGGGTAGAGACGGAAAAAGAAAAAATCAAAATAGTTTTTAAAGTCGTTGCCGCTATGCTGCATCTTGATTGAGGAGAGCTTGCCCCCTCAGAAAATAAAAAATATTTAAAACAGTTTTTGAAGTTGTTACCGCTACAATGCATCTCGACTGGGGGGATGAAAGAGGTCGCATCCGCCCCCCTCACAGAAAAAGAAAAGTTTTAATCTGTTTTAAATAATTAATTCACATGTGTTTTTGAAGTAGGTAGTTGTTGTGTGACTAAAATGTAAAAAATAAATTATAAGTAAAAAAACTTTTTAAAACAAGCTTTTATCTTAAATGCGCTAAAAAGAATAAAATAAAATTTTCCTTTTAAACTTTTTCTATCAATTTACAACGTCATTACATAATTTTTATAATATAAAAGCTTGTCGCGAGATTGCTTAAAACTTGTGTAGATAAACAAACAAATCAAATACTTAATCTCATAACCTGTGTTAAATCTCGCGACAAGCTTTTATATTATAAAAATTATGTAATGACGTTGTAAATTGATAGAAAAAGTTTAAAAGGAAATTTTATTTTATTCTTTTTAGCGCATTTAAGATAAAAGCTTGTTTTAAAAAGTTTTTTTACTTATAATTTATTTATTAATGTAGAGCCATTGACGCTTCTTGTGTGGTTCCGGGTTTGTCGTGAAAGTGGCCAAGGAATAAATCCAGGGAATGGATTGCGGCGTTCTTAGAGATCGTTAGATCAGATACTTATCTGGCAACTGCGTTTGCGCATGCTTGCGTGGAGAGTATGTCAAATACCCTATAGAATATTTTTGAGTCCCCCCTAACTATGCAATTAATATTTTTTACATAATATACGGGGTGTAAGGGACAGCGTACCAGATACTGACAACTAAATAAAGTCAACCAAACTGAACATCTTTCACCATGAAAAAAAAAAATTACTTACTCATACAAAATGACGACCTCGATCAGACAATTTGTATGGAAAAGCCAAAAAGAATTTCCTGCTTAAAGTTGTTCAGTTTCGTTGACTGAGAAACCCCTATCAGTTTCTGGTACGCTGTCCCTTACATCCGGTATTATTTCGCTTTGAAATAGTTTGTAAAACGATAAAATCAAAATAAAATTAAAGCGGGAAAATATCCTTCTCCAATGGGAAAACCTAATTAAAATACGGGCAAAACCGCGGCGGGTAGAAAGTTAGTAATTAGGTACCTATTTACTGCTATGTAGAGACACAGAATATCACAACAACCGTTCTATATCTAATTTATAGGTGGAATTCTTGTCTCAAACTTCTGTGATCATGAATATCATGCATGATCAATCAAATTAACTAATCAAACTTCAAACTACTGAGTATAATTTTTGACAGTCATAAAGTCAACTTTGCAGGTCGCCCTCTTTTAATTTCGAATATAGAGGTAAGATGATATTCCATGTTTATTTGCATACTTACTCAAATCTATTATGAGGTTAGTGACTTTGTGTACCCACTTATCTAAATTTTGCTTGAATAATTAATGAATACAGTCAAATACACCCTAACGCGTTGACTTTTGCTAGTCAACTCGATTGGACCAAAGGTCCTATTACGTCAAGTTTGTTGTGCTACTGACTGTAATATAATAAATTCCCAGACGATTGCACACTGGTCAGGTGTTGTTGCCGGACATAATTTCACTGCAGTAAATAAAGGTTATCAAGAGAATTTCACGTGCATGTAACATGCAGTTTACCTATCTGCGAACTCTGCAAAAAATACCTATAGGTATAAATTCAATATTAGGTAGCAACTAGATGATTACAAAACAACATATACAATGTGTAACATAAAGGGTATATGCATCGTGAAATGTGTGAATCTACCCATGAATCTGAACAATTTGTATTGAAGGTGATTTTTTTTTCGTTTTTCGACCTATGTTCCTGAGGGAAAGTTGTTCAGTTTCATGGGTAGATACACACATTTCTCGGTGCATATACCCTTTCTGCAACACGTTGTATATGAAAAACATGAACAATAAGGACAATTTTTTTACGACACACATTTTTCGAAGTGGGATTTTGAAACTTTTCCGAGTGTTCTATAAAATGGGATCCACGTTGGTAATACCACGAGGCTCACAGTTATCGTTACTGTATTTACGAGGGATCACACTTAAATTATATTTGGAAATTCCAGGTAATCTAGACTAGGACATATTTTTAACCCTATCAGAGAATCTACAGACAATTGAGTTTTCATATTTTTCTAATGAGTGCCATATATCTTAACCGAGCCCTTTTCAGCTGGTATTACCGTCCATGCTACGATATACATTTATTTTTAAAATGCTGTTGGTCGGATAATCATACTTCGAGTTGATTGCGACATAATAGTTGTTAATTAAATAATTAGGCTAATAAGATTTTACGCATGCGTGTATCAAACATACGCAAATCATTGTGATGTAGATGCGTGCGCATGTTTGAACAACTCTAGACTTTACATTGTTATAGAAAAATGTCATAATATTAACCGTCAATGATAAAATTTTTTCTCACGTTTTCCGTACATGAACAATATTAACCTACACATGTTATCGCGGTCATTTCCTATGTGTGAAAACACCGTTTGGGGACAGCAAATGGAACAAACTATTTTAACCTACATGCATAAATTTTAAAAATACTGCAAGAAAATATCAAGCAATAAATATATCAATCAATCAGTATACCAAACTTTAGGATGTGAACCAACCAAATAAGGTTCCTTTGGTAGGTTCACATCTTAAAGTTAGGGTAGGTACTAGGTACCCATGAAACTGAAAAACTTTCCCCAAGGAACATAAAAAAGATTTGGCCCTCCCATACTATACAAAATGACTCGAGCCGCTGTTGTCGTTACCATTTGTTTGGAAAGGCCATTTTTTTTTTATATTTCGACCTATGTTCCTTGGAGAAGCTTGTTCTGTTTCATGAATAGGACCCTAAAATTTGGTCAGCTCGATATCGAAACAAGTTGTCTTTTCATTATTTTGAGTCAACCTGGAAAATGGAGACTATCTTGAGGTTATCGTAACTATTAAAACTGATTCATTGTCACCTCCCTGGCGCGTGGCAATGTTAATGAAAAAGCTATACAAATAATATAATTCACGTCACGTTGTTTTATCAAAACGAGTAATTTATGATGACGATACTGGCACCTGGCTGGCATCATGCTGGCGTATCTTATCAACCTAGATGATATTTTGATAGGTTTAATCCTTAAAGTACCTTTTTGGATAAATCAAAACTCTGAGAATAAAAAAAGTTTGAAATAATGAAATGAAATAATCGGTATGCCCTGCCCTTGGTTGGGGGTAGGGTCGAATCGGCCCAGTTATTAGGTATGGGTATTAATTTCGGTTTCCTTTTAAAATTGGGTTTCCGGCTGTGCTGTCGTAAGTAACAACAAAATTTTATGTCTAGCCTAGTTAGTAGTCATTATGAGGGTTAATTTAAGGCCGTTACACAGACAGTTGTTGACTGGTAAGTTTACCAATTTGTTAATTTTTGAAAAAAGGAATGTGATGCATTCAGCAACTCTGTATTCTACTTACTTGAAGGTGGGTGTGCTACCCTTTTAGGTTTTGTACAAATGTATCTTAAACAGTCTTTAATGAGCTCGTTTTCTAGTAAGTCCATGATTAATTATAACCAGGAGGTGTGCTGACTGTCGGCTCTGGTAATGGTGACTAACCACTGAAACTAGTGGTTCCCGCTACACTTGATAAAACTGAACAATTAATCTTTTCGACAACACCTACTATACAGTTTCCCACGCATTATTAGTCATACATTTTCCTTGGTTTGGCTTAATCAATTAAATTACAGGGTGTTATAAAAACGTGTCATGTCGTAGATGAGTTCGTGGACATGTGTCTTTTCTTTTCGCTTTCCACTGCAGATCAAAATTTAAAAGAATCTGAATACATTAAAGTGCAAACTTTGTAACTATATAGAGTTGCATTGTGATGTGAGTCACAAAATGGACCTCATTGTTCCAGTTTTCGCAGTACTTAGACATAGTAGAGATTTACTTTAGGTTGGAAGGATCATATAAAAAAGCTTAGTTTAAGCTACTTAGTTTAAGCTTCGTTTTAGAAACTATTTATTATTAGAAATATTATCATCGTTTTCTACAAATATCTACCTACTCAACTCGTTTTTCCTGAAATGTGTTATGCAAATCTCAAAAAGCTTTATTTATTAAACAAATTTTAAATATATTTTTTCCCTCTCGTGTTTTGTTTGTAAGCTGTTTACAGTCGCAGTAACCATGGCTACAACCCAGTTTTCATAAACCTACCCTCATTTAGTTTATCCGGGCTCGGATCAGCTGATCGCCATGTATCCCGGTCACAACATGACGTAAGCTCTACCACAGGCTTTACGCACCGTAACAACAACGTAACTAACAATAATAGGATTTTTGTAATGCCTTGTATGAATCGAAAATTGCAAGAATCAACCTCTTCCGAAACAATTTTCCAAAAGCAGTAAGACTTAAAAAATTAAACATTGAGATTAAATACATACATACAATCACGCCTATATCCCTAATGGGGTAGGCAGAGTGTGAACGAACTAAACAAATGTCGTTTCGCCACATCTGACAAGTTTTGAGGGTTAATCCAGATAGATCTGTATATTGATGTAGTGACAGGTTGTCAGCCTATCGCCTAAATTACGATACAAATACAAATGGAAGTAAGTTTTAATAACTTGTATAAATCGTCCTAGTCCAGCATGAAAAACTTGTATAAATCCAAAATTCAAGTTCAATTCAAGGACACGTTCGATACAATCTCTTTTAAGATATTTTGGTGTTAATAATATGCACAATAGTGGGAATCCTACTTTTAGCTTGTTTCCTTGTTTACCCGTATGGGCAAAATACTTATAAATAGTCTTGAAACTTAATAGTTTTAAAGTTTCATTTAGGCCCGTATTTATAAACAGCTCTCAAGTGTGACAGCGAGTTTTAGTTCGTATCAGAAATGTCATTTCAGTACAAAACGACCTGTCAAATCCATACTTAATATTGATCTCAATCTTGAGATGTCTATATAAATACGAGCCTTAATAGCTTTAAATACCCAAGTAATTGTAAATACCAGCGGAAGGGAAACTATTTAGGTTTTTACAAACATGAAGCTTTTCCGTAAACCTAGACTAGACCTTGGTAGTATAGGGTTTTACCTAAACCCTTTTGGGCACGGGCGGCGACACTTAAGGGTTTTCCCCATTATCTTATCAAGGGTTTCTATGTGGGATTCCCTATTATCCTTCATTCACCTGCATTTCGAAGTGAATGCTAATGTCTTTATTTAGTAGAGTAAACATCAATAAAGAAAGAGTATGAGCATACATGGAGCAAATATAGACTTATGTACATGTAGAGGGGTTTTTTAAATTGTTCGTATGAGATCACTTGCTTTGGTTTTGAGTTTAGACCTTTTTATTCACCTGTCATACATTTTATTTTGTGTAAAACCTTATATGCATCGTAATTTTCAACCCCAATCTCCTCAATGCGAGAGTGAACAGGCATCTTCTGGGTGAGCTTGCTTGCTCCATCGCATTGTCGACTATGTCTCTGTCACCTCTGACAACTAGGGTAAAGTAAAGAGCATACCTACTACCTATATTTAGTTAATTAAAATCATTATGTCAAGAGATCAAAAGCTGCTATACCGCCATATTAAAAAAAATACATATTTTTAATATCTACTCGTACATTGAATGAGTAAAGTTTCCGAGTGGCAATTTTTTTTAGGTAAATTTCACACTAATGTACCCGCTGAAATCGCTAGTTAATGTATTCTAATCTGACACCTTTATCACAGTATAATTCAATAGTCTGACGTATATTATACTGTGCCTTTATAGGACTTTGACCGCAGACTTTGACAAGTGAATCATTCTAGTCGGTTAGAACTTATCTTTCAGAAATCCGTAGCCAAACAAACTATTAAGCCTGCGCCACTCTACAATAGTCTTTCACCTAAAGATTTACATGAGCTAGTCACGCGCCGTGAGTGAGTCAGTGAGTCAGTTCCGCGAAAACAGGTGCGATGGCATTATTAGGCGTCTAGGCGGGCGCCAGCACTAATTAAATAGGTGAAACCGAAATTAATTGACTTCCATGGTTGGGAACGATAAAAAAAATGCTGCTCCTCTACCTCGGAATACTGAAAAAACGTCTTAAATGACCCTAAGATTTCAGTGTATTTTAGCGGATAACCTGAAAGACGACGATCTACGGATCGACAGTCCAAGCTTTGAATTCCATATTTCAGTTTGTTATTTTTCTGAGCTCATAGGTATTCCATAGTAGGTAAGTGCAAAAGGGCATTTTAATCCTTTTTCTAGGATCGGATTTAGCATTTCAGTGTATTGTTTAATCCTATTTTCTAGCAACTAGAGCTACAATAAATGGAAATGCAGAGGATTTTCTCATTTTATAACATTACTTAGGGGAGATTTTATGTATTTACTAAGTATGAGGAAAATATTACCCACTTCCACTTACTTCCAAGTATTGTATGCCAGATTTGCGATATAGTATAATACCCACTTTGATAAATGTCAAGTTTTTGCTGCAATGACACATTAGGAATGACGTACACACATTATTCGGATGTCTTTCAGTGTGGGGTGATTCATGTTTGTTTGAATGAGAATACATAGAATTTTTATTTGGCAATGCTCTTGTTAAATCCTTTACTGACGTACAAGTCGCCGCAGTAGGGTTTAAAGTAGCGACTCACGACGGCTGAGTCAAATCATAGCGCGAGACATCGACTTCTATGAGTCCAAATAATGACCACCCATTTTTGATAATTTATTTTTGTTTAGCTACTTTTACTGAGTACCTAAAAAAAGGTCTTAAAAATGGTTATCATATTTGGACTCGTATGCCGTAAGCGTAGGACATTGCTTGCTATCTATATTTTTGTAAGTAATTTGACAAAACAATTAGGTAGGTAACTACTAACTGAGACTGACAACCTGATTTAATACGCACATCCTTTCTGAATTAGGCACGGTGTTTATATAATTTAGGCCTAGGCTGTTGATGTTTTGCTTAGTCCGTAAGATAACATACGTATTTTTTAAAAAGCGCGAAATTCGAAAGCTCGGAAAATTTAAACAAATCACTTTTCATAGCAGATAATTTGGAAAATTAGTTTGGAAAGCAGGTAGTGGTAGCAATTTGTAATTGCAAAAATCACTATTTAACTAGCTTAGGTCTATACCTGTCATTTTCTATCATGAGAGAACAGAAAGAGACTAGTCAGATTAGTTTAGTCGTGCCCTCTACGAATCGATAGCGTTATTGTACTAATTTAAATTAAATGCAGATGTTAACAATTGTGCTTATCTCAACCGCGATAAACTTACTTTAAACACCTAAATGACATCGTGTCAAATGATGAACTTACTGTCCTATTTATCTAATGAATGCAAATACTAGATAAGTTTATCGTTATCAACTACAAAGTGCGAAAACTACGCACAACTTTACTACAAGCGTACTACGAGCTCATTTGCAATTTTATGAATGAACCACTTAGCCTCCCATTCGTTACATAATCTAAACGTACTATATTACATAACGAAATAACCAAAACCGCACTTTGGAGTATAAGTTACATGGTAGAATATTGTTTGACACTTTGACAGTAACCAGAGTATCGTAGAAGCAATTTCGCACAAACTTCGACTCTACAATACAGGAAACAGAGTAGACTATAAAGTGGAAGGTTTTTTCTTTCATACGTCGTTACGGAATTTTGCTGTGGGGTACTTATAGATAGCACGTGCTTTAAGCGTGCCAATGTCATTGGTGCGTGTGTCATTCATTATTTAAGGATCAGTAATATGCGACATGATACCTATGGTAAGACCCGCATGTAGTTGTAAAATTTGGTTTTCACAATACTCACGTGTGGTACCCTTATTACTAATAGTTCCATTCCTTCCCGACGGGGTCGTAAAAGGTAACTTTGGAATAAACCCTGGCACTTGGCAGCAATGTTTCCTGTGAATGTTATATCTTTTACAATCATTCTGCTAAGCTCTACGGATATGGAAAATATCTCTTCATTCCATAATGGAGAAATAATGATATTAAGGCCCGTATTTATAATCAGCTCTCAAGAGTGACAGCTAGTTTGAGTTCATATCAGAAATGTCATTCCAGTACAAAATTACCTGTCAAATCCGCACTCAATATTGCTCTCAATCTTGATATCGCTTTATAAATACGAGCCTAAATAATCTCTCCTTAGAGACCTCATTTTTCAATAGACGTTTAGCGGCTGTTATAGTATTATAGTAGAAGATAATATCAGGAAATAATTTTCCTGATATTATATCTAATATCTTGGATAATTCCAAGAAAATTTTGATATAAGTAAGGTTAATCTTCTTTAGTTTACATTCTAAGAAAAAGTGATCCATCTTTGTTTTAAGTTAATAACCAAATGTTGACTGTAGGATTTTCCTTATGATTAGCAATTGCATTTTTTTATATAGCTGTTCACTGCGTTTACTTATTTTCTTCTCTTGAAATAATACTTCACAAAACATAGCAGCTGACTAATAATATGGGAGGGCCATTTTTTTAAAATTTCGATCAAACCTGCGCAGGAGTGGTAGTGGCGTTGTTGTGGGTGGGTGACACTGACGGATGTCGGGTGACTCTTGCGTCAGACTCGCACCAGACGGTGAAAGCTGCTTCTAGGAACCACCGTTTTTTGTGCACCCGTCAATCTTCAAGAGGAAATTCTGTAAGATGAATGATTCAGAACCAAAAATTCATTAGTAAAATATACCTCTTAGCTATCTTATAAATTTTATAATTTTTATAATTATATTATTTATTTCAGTAAGTAAGTACATGACAGGATTAGACTGCCCAAAAACGTAAAATTACGTTTTTGGACTCAAATCCCATAAAAAAAGTAAATGTGGTTTGGTTGGCGACCACAAGACTATATATTATACTGACACTGATATGTTAATTGACTAACTTAAAAATCTGTTCTTTTTTAAATGGATACCATTCTTATCACTAATTCTATGGAAATTTTCTACAGATTGAACTCGTTATCGCTTCTTACTTACGCATGTGTATTCTTTTAGATTACATTTTTAATTCGAACTATAGGGTGAAGTCACTCGTTATTCGTATATTTATTAGATATACTTATTCATTCTCATACATACTCCTATGATCACCAACAGCAATATTGTTAGACGTGGCGGTAAATGTTTTTAGTATGCCGTTGACGCTCTGCTTTCCCCGTAAGTGATGCAGGCGTGATTGTGACGTTAACATAACCTAGACCTATTTACGGAGGAAGTAACGTTGACCGATCACATTTTATCAACGTACCTACTCTACTCATAAGTACCACGTTGTTACCAAGTTGGTTATTTTTAACCAGCGTATCTCCGCTTAAACTATTTTTAGATGGTGTTTAACTATGTAGGTACCGTCTATTATTACATGACGATGCTTTACAGAGTTTGATAATTTAAATATATTTTATAGCAGGGTTATTCGGAAAGAGATCACACTTTATTCAATTTATAAACAGAAAATATAAAATTATTAAGCTTCGTCAACTGAACTGAAATCACCATGAAACTTTAATTTATCAACAAACTGAAAGGGTTTGCTCAAACAATGAATCCGAACAGCTTCCAAAAATAGTTAACACTTTATTCAGGCAGTTCGATGGAGAAGTATTTTTTGTGTAAGTCTTTCAGTTTCGTTGTCAGACCCTATCAGTGTGCACTCTGTCTTTGAGTAACTCTATAATTTGGTTTATCTGTTCGCTCTACCTACGCAGGTAACGCATACAGCAGGCGTATGCAGTAATTTTCTAAAATTAAAAAAATACGGTAAATCCGGTAAAATATAAAATGAATTAAAAAAACCGTACTTAACCAACAGGAAATATAACGTCTTCTAACTAGACTGATAAGTAAAGTCCACGGAGAGTAGTTTTTTGTTGGGAAATCCCGAGAAGGAAGTACGGTGACAAATTAGCGGACTTGGCATAAGTACTTAATGCATAGTTTTTTTCCTACGTAGTATGTATGCCTACCAGTTTACCTGTATGGAGGCTCTACTACACTAGACTCGGCATCAATTGAATCAATCAATTAAGTAATCCAAATTAGAAGTTAGTGTTGTGTGTTTAGATAAAATATTCTAAGTTTAGGTAACAACTTTAATTAAGATTTGAGAAAGTTATGCTACGGAACTACCTAAGAAGAAGTCCGTTACGTTGAAGAAATTCTTCACCAGTACTTATAATGTAAAAAACAAAATCTTCTATCAAAGAAATTTGATAACAAATAGACCTACATTTAACTAATATATTTTTTGATTTTATGCAGGAAACGTCAGAATTTCGATAACCTTCTGTGTCTGTTGTCACAAACAACTAGTCAACGATACTGAACAACTATCACCAGGATTTTTTTTCAGGAAATGTGTTACAGTAAAAGGGGTTCTTTGGAGGCGGTACCGCGGCTCCTGAAGATTATCACTTTACGACAGCTAAATACCTTTAGTTTTAGGGATTTTCTTTTATGTTGAAATAAACGATATTTTCCTAGGTTCGTATTTCATTTATTCGTCTGAGGAATCTTGACTTGACAACACATCAAAAAGGTAAGAAGAAAAATAATAATTACAAAAAAGAGTATACATACAAAATAAACCACCACATACTCCCCACCTTGCGTTGGCAACATCTAACACCAACGCAAAACTAAAAGGAAATCAACACTTGCGTAAACAAAATACATGCGACATCGTTAAGTATGCATCGAACAAAATATACACTGCGGATTCTTCGAGCCGATAAACTATGTCACCAACTTTTATAGCGCACTTTATTATAATAATTCGCATTCTGCGCTAACAAAAATGATTTAAATCGTATTCTTTTAAATCGTCTTCTCGCAAGTAAATCTTTCATAGATTTTCCAAACTGCTCCCAGAATCCTCCCCACCATGGCGCTGAAGGAGCAAAAGAGCGCCATGAGTCTCTAGTACTTGCAAAGTCTTGTAATTTGGACACTAAACTGTCCTTTTTGAGGCGCGACAGCTGATGATCGCAGAGGATTCCTTCATCAAGGGTTTCGACATTGCTTGAAAATAAACCATCTTGGTTTTGTTCTTTGGCGTTGCATTCCTCGTGTTTGCGCTTCTTCATTACAACTCCGCCTAACAAAACATGGCTTAGTACTTCAGTCCTTATAGGCTTTAACATCAGCTGCTCTACTAAGCCAGTTTCAATGAAGGAGTGCTGCGCGCCAGCGTCAAGGAATGTTTGTGTTTGAAGCTCTTTGTTTCTTTTCATTGACTTGAACATCACAGTCGTCTCAGCGTTCGGCGTAGTGGCGGTCAGAGCGACTTGTACATGCGTTAATGTATATTTCCGGTTGAAATAATCGTGGTGCTCTTTATTTAAGCCTTCGGTTTTGGGCACGACTATTTCTGGCAACCTGAAATGCCTTCCAAGGCCACTAACGACATGGTTCTCCTGGTACTCCTTTACCTTCTGCTGGAGCAGGTACCACTTGTCCACGTATTCTTCAGCCGAGTTGGTGTCGGCCTCGAAAGCTTGCTCATCTCTCTGTTCGTCATCCAGGTACAGGGAAAAGATTCGGTATTGGACGTCTTTTAAGTCCCTGTACCTGTCGGATAACTTGGCGAACTCTGCCGCGATGAGTGTGCTGGAGTCACCGTCTTGCTCCAGCATTCTTGACAAATTATTTGCTGTAGTTGTAAATAATCTCCTATGTGAGGTCCGTTCGGCCTTTGCGCGCTCCATCTTTCCGCACGGTCGCCAGATATCGCAGTAAAAAAGGGGTTCTTTGGAGGCGGTACCGCGGCTCCTGAAGATTATCACTTTACGACAGCTAAATACCTTTAGTTTTAGGGATTTTCTTTTATGTTGAAATAAACGATATTTTCCTAGGTTCGTATTTCATTTATTCGTCTGAGGAATCTTGACTTGACAACACATCAAAAAGGTAAGAAGAAAAATAATAATTACAAAAAAGAGTATACATACAAAATAAACCACCACAAAATGAATAAATAAATTTGCTTTTTCATACAAAATGACCAGCTCGATCAGACAATTTGTATGGAAAAGCAAATTTTTTTTTTTCATTTCCTGAAAAAAAATCCTGGTGATAGTTGTTCAGTATCGTTGACTAAGCAACCCTTATCAGTTTGCGGGACGTTGTCCCTTACACCCGGTATATATTTAATTGTGTAATACTTGTTTAATACAGTCCAATTGTCGTCAGAGGGTATTATCTAGCCAAAATCTGGTATCATTGTGTTTCTGACGTCAATTTATTTGTTTTAAATTTCACCGACGTCAGAAGTGAACACCTGAATAAGCAAAATATTGATACAATACATTTATCACGTGAATATATCATGATGATATAACATGATTATTGAAACACGATCATATCACATTAAGATATTAACGGGTTCATATCATATCCTACGTAATGAAGGGCATGGAGAAAAACTAAAAAATCATAATAATCACATATATTTCGATATTTTTGACGGATGAATGTATTGGTTGGATCATAATAATGATACTAAGGTAGAATGACAAGAAGCAATAAATTGACTTCCAATAATATGCTCTACCTTGATATTACAGATCCGATAAAAACTGATAAGTTAGTTTCAGTTCAGCAGCTACTGCTGGTACCTACGTGAAAATTTTACCAGCATGTAGGCGACATATTTGGGGAATTTAACCGTCTTTTAGATAATCTACTTCTTCCATTGTGAGGCTTGCTTGTAGGTCCAACGGAGGATCCGATCTAATCCGATCAAAGTTTTTATGTTGCTGATTTTTACAAACGGATCCAGTCCAACCTCTGACGTCAACTATCTAGTTTCGGCTAGGTCAGCATGGCACTCATTCACCAACCACGTGTAGGCGAAAACCGGCATAGTTAGACAAGCAGCCTTCTATCTGATGTAATATCCTTGGACATGAACTGATGAAATCGTTATTTTGCAGTGCGTCATGCAGACACACCTTACAAGTCACGTATTTGCTCAGATTTCGTCACGAGGGCGATTTTGGCGTGTCCACACACGCGGTGGCGCCAGTGACCAAACTGTATTCCGTTATCTTACCGACGCTACGACAAAAATACGTAAAGTGACTTCACCACACTAGATAAAAAATTCTTTAAAAATTTAGCGCTTATTTCTAGAAAAGGATACTTCAGCTACCTTACCACGAGGGGAATATATGGGATGACTATGTGAACGTACAGTCACAGAAAATAATGTACAGTACAAAGCAGCTAGGTTCTATACTTTACATTATTTACTCTTATGCCTCTACATCTTTGCAGTTTTATTCTAGTAAATACAGACTGCCTCATACAAGACAAGAACTAGGATTTGATAATACTTATCCTTTGTCTGGATTAGGATGTCATTTTTGACTTTGGACTTTTAAGCCTGGACCTTCTTTATCGCGGCGTCAACGTAACCGCTAGACGCATATTTCCTGTACAAATTAAAGGCTTATTTTATTTATATCTCTTGTGTGTATAATTTTTAACATTTGGACGAACATACGTAGGTAAAACCTGAAAAGACTTATTCAAATAACATGTTAAAAAGTAAGATAATTATAAATAGAGCATGTCTCTCGTCTATGCCAGGAAATTATATTATAAAGTTAATAGTCACGAACACAAACATCAATTTGTATGCACCATATTTACATAATATATCATACCCTACCTACTATGTGTATTTATTTTTAGATAATAAAGTTTATTGCATACAGATTTCTAAGTAGTCTAGGTCATGGTTTAATGGCAGTTTTCCTTATTCAATACCTTAAGGAAAAAATATATTTTTACGGAAATAACCACATAATAATAAAAATAGATCATTCCTTATTCTCTAGATATTTATTTTACTTTGAAGGCGTGACTTTGTGTGTAATAAATTTAAATACATACATACATATAATCACGCCTTTATTTTGAATGAGGTAGGCAGAGCGTAAACAACCTAAACTTAGTTCGTTCCGCCACGTCTGACAAATTTTGAGGGTTATTCCAGATGGATCTGTATATTGCTATAGTGACAGGTTGTCAGCCTATCGCCTAAATTACAATACTGAAACCCTTGAATCCCTTAGATGACTTTTACAGCATGCCCGGGAGGATATGCAGCTGGTACATTCTATGTTTTTATCTCACTCCCAGTCTGGCATGAATTTAAACTTGATGTTTTGATGTTTAATTATAAGATATTAAATTTAATCGGAATTTCAGATCGTCTTAACGGTACTCACCACTATTTTTTTACTGACTCCAAAATATGCTGTATAATAAAATAGTGTGGGTATTTTAATTTATCTATTACGAAAGAAGGCATTTCTAAAACCTAAACCAAGATACCTACAAGATTCAAAATTCATGTTAATCATTTACAAAAATTCTTCCGTCCAAATCTAGGTCCGTAATGGGTCCGTGTAGGTAAATTTCCAAGTCCATTGAAGTCAATAACCCTTACTGTCCTCGCTTAATTTACTTTGATAAAATTCCAACAGTATCTACCTACTACCTATTCGGTTTTAATAACCCTAATACCTATCCAATAAACGACATCCTATTGAGTCATATTTTTATAATGAAATAATATTTATTTCGGCTTCTATTTAAGTTTTACCCAGCTAAGGGATTCAAGGGTTTCAGTGTATTGCAATTTAGGCGAGAGGCTGACAACCCGTGACTAAGGCCCGTATTTATAATCACCTCTCAAGAGTGACAGCGAGTTTGAGTTCGTATCAGAAATGTCATTTCAGTACAAAACGAGCTGTAAAATCCACACTTAATATTGCTCTCAATCTTGAGATCGCTTTATAAATACGAGCCTAAATATAATACATAATCATCTGTAATAACCCCCAAAACTTGTCAGACGTGGCGGAATGACATTTGTTTAGGTCGTTATTGCTCTGCTTACCCCATTAGGGATGGAGGCGTGATTTTATGTATGTATGTATGTCTATTTAAAATTCAAGTATAACTTTCGTGTCAAAGGCCAGCGACAGTGAATTTATTGTTTTACTTTCACACGAGTAAACTATTTCATAATATTTGTCATCTTATAAACACGTTTGAGTACGATAAATTACTGTCATCATTGTTTTTTATTTTCATCAAATTTAATAATCAAATCATCATATTAATGTCTGTTATCTCATTTATTATGAAGCATCACATAATTTAAAATCTTCACCCGGTATTTTTTTAACATAACATAAAAATTATAGCTCTGTTTTCTTCTCTGGCAACATTACATGGAAAAAGTTATGATTTACCACAAGCACATCCATCTTCACACATAATAAAATAGTATTTCTCACACCTTGTATAATAAATAAGATATCAAACATGTTGCTATTTCCTTAGCAACAACCTGCGCTGGCTACGGTTCTGGCTAAGGCTCTTCCACACTTCATCATCATCATCTTCCTAGCCTTTTCCCGTATCTCTCGGGGTCGGCTACCTAATCTAGGTGATTGAACGAGGGTACTGGTTTTTACACAGAGCGACTGCCATCTGACCTCCGCAACCCAGAAGGGAAACCAGACCCAATCCTAGATTAGGTTACACACAACCTTTGAGTTTCTTCGTAGGTGTGTGCAGGTTTCCTCACGATGTTGTCCTTCACCGTAAAAGCGCCGAATAAACGTACATATGAAATTCGAAAATCGAAAAACACACATTGGTACGTGGTGGGATTCGAACCACGACCTCCTGCACAGAAGGGCCGCGGCCCTATCCACTACACCATCCGGGCTCTTCCACTCTTCCACTCTTCATATCTTTTAATTAAAAACATAGTAATGTCAAAGAGTTATCGATTGTATTGATTGTACTTAGTTTATTAATAATTTGACTTTCGCCCTATTTTATTCACCCTTTATGCGAGTTTTTTCACCTCTTTAAGGAGATTTTCTAGTTACTTATCATATTTTAGATGATTTTTTTTATTTTACTTTTATTAGAAATATAACAAACTTTTTTAATTGGAAATTGTTGCATGCAAATGATAGAAGTTAACTATAAAACTATGGAGATTTACAATACTATTTATATATTTAGGCGCCCGCACGTTGACGTCAAGTAAAACAAGTATCTCTACCACAACAAGTATTGTAAGTTTCCAACCAGAAATAAACAACAATAAACAGGAATTGCATAATAGTAGTATCTTTGTACATATTTAGTAACTTTACCGCAGGAAAACCACACAGGATTCCCATGCGGGACGTATTTTCTGAATGAGAGCAATTTCTACAGGGAAACTGTTGGAACCAATTAATATAGCATACACCTGCACTTGCGCCGATAGGGTTGACTGCAAATTCTTGGGAATACTGAGAATATAAACGTTTCACATTAATTTCTACATTTTTCTTTTCAAAATTATAATATAGTATGTAGAGTCAATGTTATATGTTAATTTGATGAAATTTGTGTACTTTTCCCCGCATTTTCACCGGAAATATGCATTTTCTGTACAGCAAGTCTAAATGTCCCCCCGAATTTTCACCAGAAATATGCATTACTATGCTACGACACAGCGCACGTCCTTATCTAAATTATATTTTAAAGACCTGAAAATAAAAAAGAAGCACTTAAAACAGGGTTGAAGTCAATCTATATTCTAAAAGGCAAGCAGAAATACCTAGGTGTAATAATGACCTCCGCTGTAGGTAAGTTTTCCATGTATTTTTCCAAATGACTTTACAACTATAAAACTTCAATCATCAACACATTATTGATACCGTACGTGCCGGAGTTATGAGCGCACGTGATGATTGACAGAAACTGGAAGGTGAAATTCCGGGGCACATTGCCCTGGCCTTAATTGTCAAGTTAAAACATGTTAGCTCATGCTACGTTGTACCCATCACGTCTCCGAAGACTGTTTGAGCAGCTGATAATGACCAAAATACCTCTTAGCAACTGTTTTACGGTTTCAGGGTCCTCTATTATTATGACTCATACGCGTGCCGGCGCCTGCCTACTATAGGCATGTAAAGATTGCACAATATGTTAAAATTTATAGTATGGTGGGAATTTTTGTGTGTAAGGTAAAAATTTAAATGGTAGGCAAAATTATGTGTCACACACACACACGTATAATACCTACGTATGGAAGTTTAGATTAGATTTAAATCAACTTTAGCTTTAGAAGAATTTATAATTTTTATGCGGTTTTCACCAATAGATAGAGTGCGATTCAATTCAGGGACTAACTGAAATCTTTGAAAAATATCTTAAAAATATAACATCACTTGGGGTTTCTAGTCATGCTTCACGTTTAAGATCACAATGAATAAAAAATGATATAAGTTTGACCACCCTGTGAATTAGAATACGAAACGCGTATACGAAAGACGAGGTAGAGTAGGTATGATAGGAGGACGCAAGATGAATGAAGTGGATTCGATAATTCTGCCCAGCAACAGATAATCTCGAATCATTAATATTAATAACCATATTGTTACAACTGAAGGTCGTTTGGTTACCAAGTTATAAATTGATTGGGCAGTTGAGGATTTTTGTAGCGTTTTCGTGATAGCGGGTGAGGCATATTTAATTTATTTATCGATGCCTAAGAGAATAGACTTGTTGAGTAGGTTTCCTTGTAGCAGTGAGGACCACAAAATATTTAAACTCATCATTCAAAATATTGTTTCCATGTTGGACTGGGACACTGTGAGTGATAGAAAAACATAGAATGTGCTAGCTGCATCTCCTCCCGGGCATGCTGTAAAAATCAGCTAAGGGATTTGCGGGTTTCAGTATTGTAATTTAGGCGATGGGCTGAGCTGACAACCTGTCACTATAGCAATATACAGTTCTATCCGGAATAACCCTCAAAATTTGTCAGACGCTCTGCCTACCCCATTAGGGATAAAGGCGTGATTATATGTATGTATGTATTCAAACATCTACCAGAATGGATATCGAACCCGAGACCACCACCTCAGCAAGAAGAATTAATTTCATTCGTAATTTGGCTGTGCGGCTCATCAAAGGTCGACCGACAATCGTAGGTATATAATCATGATGAGATTTTCTATATGGATATCTTACAATCTTCCACCCTAACATAAAAGTGGAATCGCTCAATATCTCCCTAGCCGTATTCCCGAATTTCTCGGGGTCGGCTAGGTACCTAATCAAGGGGATTAGACGAGGATACTGGGTTTTACACAGAGCGACCTGCCATCTGACCTCCGCAACCCAGAGGGGAAACCAGACCCAATAGGCTTTTGCCAGGTTAGTTTAAAGTGGAATCAGCTACCTACAGGTATTTCCAATCCGGACCAATACAATATTGCATGCAGCCTAAAGTACACGCACAGGTCAGGCTGGAGTACATGACTATTCGGGTGGCTGTTGCAGCTGTCCGTGGGTAACAGTGATCGCTTACCATCAGGTGGCTGGCCCGTCTGCTCGTCCACCTACTCTACTAAAATGTGAGATGGTACATTTGGATGGTGCAATGTACTTTAGCGAAAGTGTCTGTTTGGTCACACCGGAATGCCAAGGTCGCTAAATTTCGGCCATCTGTCACAGCGAAAGGTGGCAAATTCCTAGTGATTCATAGACTCACGGCGCCACGGAATTAACCTTATCAGAAATAACTATCAGAAATATATCGGAATACCGATGTTCAATGTCTCTATGTCTAGTTTTTTTCGGTTTGGACTGCCCAGGACTGCTCGGTTTGTCCAACGTCATCTGTTAATATTTAGGAATCTAATCTTATACGAGGTGTCAGCAGAATACAAACACCATGAGATAAATAAGTTGGACTATGAATCTAGTAGAACTGTCCCATGCCATCCTGCTCTTTGCAAATACCGTGACGAAATTCTAGCAGCTAGCTATAAAAATATTGTCAAGATGTTTGTATGCAAATATACACTTTGGCAAAGAGATATGTGTTAGTACTGTGTGACGTCAGATCCTTTTTACAAGGAAAACTCATGGAAATTAAAGTTATACCAACGAACTGGTCGCCATTTTCACAATTTTGCAAGTTTACAGGATAACTAAAGATTTTATTGCTTTATCTGTCTTTATCAGCACGTCCACTGATGGACATGGACTTCCGACCTCCCCCAATTTAAGGGTAAGTACCATGTAAGTAAGTACCCATATCTGAGTTTCATCTGTGGGTTTTAAAAATACGTAGAACGTTTGCGGCACCGCTTTTTTGAAGAATATGATTAATGCAATTAATATTTAGGCAACAAAAGGACCTCAATAAATTTCTCATGTCATTGGGGAAGCCCTGACATTGGTCTGTGATCGAAAAGATATCAGCTGACGTCATAGATCCGTTTAGTTTTGTGGTGCGCCGGCGGCGGTTAATTCTATTTCATGATGCCGATGCCGACACAGTCACTCTCATCTTGATCATTTCTTGATGGAGAATTGAAGACATCCTTCTGAACATCCGTTTAATTGGAGAGACGTTTTTTTTCATTCTGCTATGGGTATTTTTGAACCTATTAGGTATTGATAGATAACCTATAGTAAGGTGTTCAATCTGATTTTCGTAAGATAAAATGATTGATACCTGCTATACTTACCTCAGTCAATCCTACCTGGCAGTCGGCGGCGTAAAAAATCATTCGCTTGCAATCATCTTTTATTTAGTAGTTTATTTATTTACGTTTGTTAGTACTTCTGTGTGTCTGCTAGATGTAGCAGAGGGACAGAAGAAATAGACAAAAGAGTTACTTTCGCATTTACAATAAATATAAGTAAAAGATTCAATACGCAGACTGCCAGGAAGGATTGACTCAGGTGTAGGTACCTGGTACAGGTGCGTGTGCAACAGAACACTATATATACTTCTGCAAATAAAACCCAATCAGAGGGTCTGTAGCATACCTATATTCTTTGTTCTCAATAAGTAATGAAAGGAATGCTATGATTTCATTTCTCCGGGCTTGCCTCCCTGAAAACTATCTTAACAAAACATCACATCAATCTACGTAATTACAGCTGACTCACTATCGGGAAACATGTCGAACTATTATTAACTACATTTACAAAAATAGATCCTGGACTGGAGTCAGACATTCCGGTAAAAATAGTGGATATCGTGAAAACATTGCATGAATCACTATATATCGGCGTGATAAAGGTGTGTAGCGCTCGTGATCTTGCGGTAACTGTACTACATTACAACCTAGACAATACTAATAGAGCCACGCCTATACGGACTAGGCAGATCAACGAGGGCATTTTTCATGCCTGAGGCTGAGCTCTAGGACAGACACAGGCCACAGCATTCAAAAGCTACGGTGGTAACTGATTTCCGTTAGGTATGCTTGATTGTTATCTTTTTTATCACCGAGATTTGTTCGTCACCGAGTTGGTATCATCCAGATACCTTATTTTTTTTCCATAAAACAAATATTTAGCAAGGTCCGAGAAGATTTTTGGTAGAAGAATACGTCAAGCAAGAAGGGTGTGTGCAGCAGGCAGCAGGATGTGACGGTTCAACGACGTGACGGTCATTGTCATGACGACAGTTCAACGAACATTTTTGGTTAAACAAGATTACGATTTTTAGTAGGAAAATACGTCAAGCAAGGGTGTGTGCATCAGGATGTGACAGTTTCCTCCTGCGCATTACGTCATGGTCATGACGACAGCCGTAGTCAAACATGCGTACCTACACCTACATGTAGAACAAACAGCCGTAACTTATTTTTCAGGTTTTCTTAGAAAAACAATAAGGTCTTTTACCCTTGAATAGGTTTTTTTTTAACCAACTGCACTTCAACGAACGTTTTTTTAAACACTACGTCACGGTATATGACGGCAAAAACACTCCTGCGCAATGCGTCATGATTATGATATTATGACGACCGCATGATGAAGTTACGGCCAAAAGTTTTGGCCCAAATCCTAAAACTTTATTTTTAGGTTTTCTTAGAAAAAGGCACAGACTCTTTAAATGTTCGTTTTCATTTGTTTGTTTGAATGTCGGGTCTTAATTAACTTTCTGTATTCCCAGCTCTTCAAAT
Organism: Scrobipalpa atriplicella; assembly: GCA_029255725.1. NCBI lineage: Eukaryota > Metazoa > Arthropoda > Insecta > Lepidoptera > Gelechiidae > Scrobipalpa > Scrobipalpa atriplicella. The sequence continues at coordinate 81,892 of JARACY010000291.1, forward strand.
ATTGACAAAAAAATAACTGTAATAAAATAAATTAATGCATAGTGCATACATGAGTGCATAGATTCCATAAATTAAAGAACAATCATCATGGTATCGCGGAAGAAAAATGTCGGTTACGGTGTGTGGTGTGGTGTGTGTATTGAGTAATGTCTTGGATATAGTAGATAATGGGCCTTAAATTATTGCCATCCCGTTCTGTTCTCTCATGATAGAAAGTGACAGGTATGGACTTATATTAGTTAGGTCGCGTATTTTGCAACCACGAATTGCTACCAATATAGATCTGATTTAGTTGAAAAATGATCTCGTTTCATATCGTCTTCGTAGTAACTTAACGCCTGTTAAAATATTTCTGCAAAAGTTAGTTAACTAACTGATGGTTTGTATTATATTATGTTAAGGCACATCTAGGCAGGCTGCCGTTGCTACACAGGGCTGGAATGTAATGGAACCCAAAGTATTCTAGTCTAGTACTATACTAACCATTAACTAACCTTATCTAGGTTTTAGGCTAGTTTTAGGTGAAATCGTCTATTGGATGGGTCTCTAACTCTAACTAAAGATAGACATAGGTACGGCCGTTAACTGCCGTTAAGTCTAGGCATAACGCGAGTTGGGCTCACTGAGAATTAGTCATACACAGATAAAAGGCCTAGGAGGAAGTGTTGAGCAGTCAGTTTTATAAGTATTGTTCTGATTACGAAAGTAAGCCGTTGGTGGACGCTCTATCTATGCCGTAAGGGATACAGACATGATTTTAAGTAAGTTTACGCCTTTGTCTTTCTGTATAATTTGTTTTTGTTAATGCAAGAATGTGTCCAGTGGGCCAAAAATATAGGGGCGGGGGGGGGCAGCTGCCCCTATATTTTTGGCCTGGATTGGGCGCTTTTCCACTAGACGGCACGTCAACGGCAACGGCGACGGCACGGTACCGTCGACGATATCGTAGGTGAGATAATGTATGAAAATCAATGAAATTATATGACACGCTTTTCCACTTGCCGGCACGGCACCGTCACGGCATGTCATCGATTCCCATAGATATTGTCACGTGATCGTCGCCGTGCCGTTGCCGTTGACGTGACGTCTAGTGGAAAAGCGCCCATTTTGTTTTCCCCTACTAACTATCAACTTTTTTACATCCGAGTAGTGATTTGCTCCCCCTGGCCCAAAGCCGAGTAGTGATTTGCACCCCCCTGTCCCAAAACCTGGGTACGCCCATGCCCGTGGCAACGCAACCAAGGTGAGTGAGCAAGTGGACCCGCTGGATCTCGCCAAGCTGCGCCTGCGCTGGTGCAAGTGCAAGGAAAACAAGTGAAAACCTGTCCTTGAAGCAAGGAGTTCGCCCGCCGCTTTTTAAATGTAACGCGACGTTTTTTTATCACATATTTGTTCATTGAGGTCATCGAAGCCACTTTATTTATCACATATTTTTGTTCATTGAGGTCAGCGAAGGTCATTGACGTCATTGAATAATCTTCTACCGGGTAGCTTTTGCTCGTAAATAAGTCCTAAGGCTACTAGTAAGTAAGGCTACTAAACGTTCCTGAAAAAAAAATCTTTATACGCGAACTATCCTTCAGAATCTTAGCCAGGGACAGGAAACGTATCAGTGGCACACGAAAACTTTAAAAAAAGTTACGAAACCCAGACCAGACCCATATTAGCAAAGCCTTCGGTCTATTTGATACGCTCTTGATCAGATTTTATGAAATCTGATAATAACACACCACGACTTCCAACAGTAAACTTATCGTCATCTATAAACAAGCCTTTTTGAACGAATGGTAATGTGCATAACAAGCAAATACTAGTTCTTCGAAAATAAATATTGTCTGTTCCATTGTTATCATTAAAACTGAAACAGACGGTATATACGGTTCGATTCGAATTTTGACCAGAATATAAACGAGAATGCGTAAGAATCTTCCTACACTGCTGGCTCTATACACCACGAATATGAATTTGGTAACAAAAAGTGGAATGTACTACACCCAAAATCGCGAAAAAATCTGTCACCTTCAAAATAGCAGAATCAGAGCCTAGCTGACTTTTCTCGAAGCCTGCCAGCCTTAGAGCAACACGGCCTTCCGCTCGCCCGGAAGGCCGTGTTGCTCTAAGGTGCCAGCTGAGTACATACAAACAAACCGGCACGCTCGGCGCTGCGAGTCAGTCTTCAGTCGTCACGTCAGCAAAGTAAAAGTCTAATAAGAGTAATTCTTGAGTGAATTACCCACAGAAGAGTAAATGGAGCTAGCGGCAGCGACTTTCTCTAATCAGTGGAATTACCTAGTTCTATGTAAGTAAAGTTTATTATCTTGAGTGTGAGTAACTAAGACAACTGCAAGAAAATCCTCATAATTTTATTGTGGTGACTGAATCAAAATCAAAGAGAATCATTCATCGGTGGAACCTGAAATCATCCTAAAATTTCAAATCAAAACTAAAAACTTATAAACAAAACTCGCTGATCACGAAAAAAATCAAAACATTAAAAAACATTATAAACAAATTTTTTGTACATGAAAGAGGATGCATACGTGTGCCTACTCTATTTATTATAGAGTCTATTCACCCTCTTTCATACCCTCTCCTCTTTCATAAGGGCGTGCCCTGACGTCCACTTTCTCAATAGAGTGGAGACTGGAGAGACTTCATCAGTCGGAAAATTGACTTCTATTGGTAGAGGATCTTCCCTCCTGGGTCCCAAATAGGACCCACGAAAAATATATATTAAAGGGAATGCGAAGATTGTGTCAGAGTTAGAGCGTTTTACGCACTGGTCCGAATCCGATTGAATTTGTATGGATTGGTGCGAAAATGTTTGACAGCTTCCATATAATTTCTCGGATACGAACCGAATACGGATGGCATGGCAGTGCGTAAACGGCCTTAGTTAGTATCAGTAATAATCAGTATCAGCTTTCTCAGTCTCAGACAATCCGTGTTAGTCAGACGTCGTATCTTAAATCAGGTATAAACTAAGTTTACATTTAATTTATTTATCGTATTAATCCACTTTATGATCATTTTATTGAACTAATAGAAATAATAATTTGTTTTTTTTATTGATTTGTTTACAGCAGCCCTAAATCTAATCTCAAAATGTTCAAGTATTTGATGTGGTTTGTTCTCATTGTTGCATTGCTGGCTTTGTTAGCTCATCAAGTTGAGTCTGCTGCAACCTGCAAAATTATAGGACAGAAGGTAAGCTATGCTTTTTGATACGATATTTAACATACATACATAAAATCACGCCTTTATCCCTAATGGGGTAGGCAGAGCGAAAACGACCGAAAGGGCATTCCGCCACGTCTGACAAGTTGTGAGGGTTATTTCAGATGGTCATGTGTATTGCTATAGTGACAGGTTGTCAGCCCATCGCGAATCCCTTAGCTAGGTTTTTACAGCATGCCCGGAAGGAGATGCAGCTGGCACATTCTATGTTTTTCTATCACTCCCAGTCCAGCTTGGAAGAGATATACCGGGTGTAAGGGACAGCGTCCCGCAAACTGATACGGGTTGCTCAGTCAACGATACTGAACAACTATCACCAGGATTTTTTTTCAGGAAATGAAAAAAAATTAGCTTTTCCATACAAATTGTCTGATCGAGGTGGTCATTTTGTATGAAAAAGCAAAAAATTTTTTTTCATTTCCTGAAAAAAAAAAAAACCTGGTGGTAGTTGTTCAGTTTCGTTCACTGAGCAACCTCTATAAGTTTGCGGGACGCTGTCCCTTACACCCCGTATTGAGAGATAGAGATATTTAAAATTACTTAAAATAATATAATTTAATCATCAATTTTAATGTAAGCAATCAAAAATGTATACTAAAACATCTTTATTTTTTACAGTGTAATCTTTTCAAACGCGGACAATGTTGCAATGGTATGACATGTAGACTCGCACCGAGTCTCACAAATGGTCAGTGCGAACTATAAGGTACCCACAATGCTTTCCGAATAAAATAAATAATTAATCTAACTACAGGCTATTGATATTTACTTACCTTTCCAATCCCGTATTAATTGTAACAATGTTTTTAAATTTATGTGCCAGATAATATTTTTATATTAAATAAATAAAATTAAAAATTACTTTGTTGTGTTGAGATATCCCGGTGGCATTCATGAATATAAATTATTATGATGTTTGTACTTTAAAGCACTGTATTTTTTGATTGAATAATTCAAATATATTGATAAAGATTTTTTTTATGATAAAGTAACTTTTTTTATGGAGATATTTTATTTATAGGTAGGTACATATATTTTGTTTTTGACTTCGCGTAATAGAATATTTATATAATCACTTTTATCTATCATTAATAAAAAAAATGATAGCGGGATAGGCTATATCTTTATTGGAATAGGCGCCGTGAAATTGATTGATTTTTTCCTGCGCTAAAAATAATAAATAATATTTTTTAGAAATATCTCCAAGGATTTATGGTGAAAATAATCATGTCTAGTTTTATGTACTTAGTTGATAATATATGTTAACGGAAATATGTGAAATCCGTCATTGTATATAATTCCTAGGAAATGTTATTCCTAAAATCACCAGGAAATGTCTGAAATAAATTATATTTCATACATTTCCTATGAAATCCTTCTCAAAACAGTGCCACCATAAGCTGTCACCCAGTTTTTAATTTATTTTTATAGCAAATGAATATTTTTATGTTGTTAGTTACGTTTTAACCCCAGTTTGTCCATAACTTGTCGTGTTAACATTTAACATAAGAACTATAGGTAATGAACTATAGGTACCTACATTGTATTTTGTAAAATATTGTGAAAATTAATTAATGAGAACTAAATTAACCGCGGTCAATTTTGTATGGCGTTCTTTTGTCACCAACATTATCGATAGTTATCTAGGTCGTAACTCCCGTCCATTGCGCCATCTCTCCCGTCCGTTCCACTGTCCCTTCAGTTGCTCCCGTCACTCACTCACGCCCCTCCCGTCGCATCCGTTACTCCCGTCACTTCCGTCGCTCTAGTCGCTTCTGAGCCGTCCCTCCCGCTGACTCTTTTACGGGAGAGGTACGCCTTGCATTCCTTCCGCTGTCCCTACCATACCTCCTGTAACTCCCGTCCATCCCTTTCCTATCCCTCCTGAACCTACTTCCATCTCTTCCGCCAAGTCTCGTACCATCCCTTAGTGCCATCCCTGTCTTTCTCCCCCGTACTTCCAGAACCTACTTCTCAGCGGACCCGGCCGACGGCGTCACTTTTAGGTTACAGATGGAACGAATGCATCGTTTTCGGGCCCTGAATACAGCTGTTTCTCTCTCGCAAGAGTTACCCCAAAACTTATTGCATATCTTAAATTTGATGCAATGAATCCATGATTTTCCGTCACGACCGTCTCCCTATAGAAGATTTCAAAAATGAAGTTCAAAAAAAGAAGAAACTGAAGTAAAATCTAAAGTTATGTAGGTACTTCAGCTGGGAGAGCCTCACAGCAAGTGAGAAGCAACTTGACTCATACTCGAAGAAGCTGGATTCCGGGTACCTAGAGGAGGACCAGAAGAAATACGAAAACGAAATATTACGTCCTCGTTCTGATTACGAAATTATTTGTCGGTAAATAATCCGTTGACCCTCTGCCCTGCCTATGCCGTTAAGGATACAGATGTGACTTTAAGTAATATGCCTTTAAGTTTCTGTATTATTTGTTTTTGTCTAGTGCGTCTAGTAGTAGTGTGGTAGTAGTGGGCCAAATCTACATTATTATGTTCTGTGACACTAATACTAAAAACAAACAAAAACTCTACATTCAAACAAAAATTTGTGCAAAAATACTCTCCATTTCCACCTGTCCGGTTCCGGTCAGCACAGGGTTGCCAGTAAAAGGGGATATTTTACCAAACGGAAGAGAAGATATCAATCTGGAAACAGAAATTAATATTTGGCAACACCACCTTAAAAAAAAATATTATTTCATTTGTAAATATTAAAAATGTTGTTTTGTATTAATGAAATCGATACATTTGTTTTTTTAAGTAATAATGGGAATTTTTTGCACGATACTTGTGAGTTCCTACAGAGGGCGCTGAAACTGGCTAAAAAAACGTTTCTTTACACGGAAAAGTCTATTGACTATTTATATATTTTCTAATTTTGTCAAATCAATCTTTTTACATCTCCGAAAGCTGTATTTTACTTATCTATAGTTCATTATTCAATAAAGCCGCACTAAGAAAGCCTTTCTAAACTATAAATTTTACACTTAAACTTATTTGTCACATTGCGTGAAACGACTGCCAAAATGTTGCAAAATGTTTTGAAACTGAGAATTTTCTCCGGAACGAGCAAATTAAAACCCCCATTATTTCATAATTTTACTAGCCTTTTGATAAAAACTTACCAAATTAGTAGTATTTTTTTTGGATTGGCAATAAAAAAAAATAATGGTTGCTTACACGTCAAATGATTTGTCGCGATTTTCAATAAAATGCTTTTATTTCTAAGAAAAGTTGTTTAAATATATATTTCAGTAGCGTAAATTAGTAAAACATAAAGTGTATGAACATTTGGATGCTAAACGAACACCAATAAACCATTCCGTAGCTGATAAACTGATGTGTTAGTAGGCTAAGCTTATCACAAAAAATGGGTAAGTGATTCGCCGTCATAAAAATCTGTTTTATTGGTCGGTAACTAAGAATTTTACATGAATACTGTAAATGATTTTTAGGTGGACTATTTAGTTACTTCAGAGGGCTGCTAGGGGCGCGGGAAATGCGGATTTTGATCCTCGGACTGGACGGAGCCGGGAAGACCACAATCTTGTACAAACTGCAAGTCGGGGAGGTTGTGACGACTATCCCGACCATCGGCTTCAACGTAGAACAAGTCACGTACAAAAACCTTAAGTTCCAGGTGTGGGATCTGGGAGGGCAGACCAGTATTAGGTGAGGTTTTGAAACAATTTGTTCAGAGGTTATGTCTATACCTATTGTTGAAGTATTTACTATTGTGTAGTGCGTAGTGGGTGGATGTCACACCAGTACACACCAAGCTAATTATAATGATTATAATCAACATTGTGCACCTTATTTGTGATTTATCATAATTAGTTTCAGATTTAAGTTACCTACATAAATAGAAACATTTAAATGTTAGTGGTAGCAGGAATCCAAGATTGTTGTATTGTAAATAAACTTGGGTAGATAGTTTTAATCCCTCAGTTATGGGATATCTGCCATACACTCCATTTTTAGAGAGTTAATTAGTGAGTGCGGCCTAGGAGAAATTCTTGGTTTAATTTCATGTTGGATTTTACTATAGGAATATTTAGATAGACCTATGTGCAATGTAATGGTTATTTTCATGACCTACTAATAAGTACTACAGTTCTTATCACAAAATAGTACTGAAATTAGCAAGAAATTCGTTTACACATTAAAATGATTAAAGTGTGTAATTTTAAAACTTGTTTAAAGGTTTTTCAAGAACTATTTAGCTTTATAATTGTGAGCTAGAACAAAGAATACAGGTGTAAAAAAAGTACTGCATTTGTTTAGACCACATGTTCTACTAATGATAACAAAAATCTTTCCCAAAGAAGCTTACAAATTGTCTGATTGAAACCAAATGTTTTTTGTCAACCTAATTTTTGTCCTTTGAGATAGTTTTGAACAAGTGGTTTTAAGGATCCAGTACTTTTTTAAACTGTGTATAGAACTGCTGTAATATCCTGCCAATAATAATAATTTAAAATTTCAGGCCGTATTGGAGATGCTACTATGGGAACACAGATGCAATAATATATGTGGTAGACTCAGCCGACAGAGATCGAATAGGAATATCCAAAGATGAACTTGTGCATATGTTAAGAGTAAGTATAAACTGCTACCTTATATCTAAAAAAGGTTTATTCCACAGTGGACTGGGAGCGATAGAAAAACATGTTATAAAAACCAGCTAAGGGATTGGAGGGTTTCAGTGTAATTGTCATCTGAAATAATCCTCAAAACTTGTAAGACATGGCAGAATGACCTTTGGGTAGTTTTCGCTCTGCCTTGCCCATTAGGGAATTTAGGGATAAAGGCGTGATTTTATGTATGTATTATTTTATGATCAAAGAAGTGTTTACTATGAGGAAAAATGTACAAAAATATGTTTTCTGCAGATAACAGTAAAATCTTATCAACTAATTCAGAAATCTAATTCGTAAATAAAATTGTTCATAAATTAGATTCAATGGTGTGGCATGTTAAATTATTAATTTGACCATTGGCCATTTTGGTTCCCTTTTGGGTATGCTACACCATACCATATTTAGTTACCATATTTAGTTCTTACTCTCACATATCCATGCATGATCACCGATCACCTTGCTACAAAAACAACTATTTCCTAATTTCAGGAAGAAGAATTAGCAAATGCAATTCTAGTGGTGCTAGCAAATAAGCAGGATATGGCGGGGTGTCTGACAGTAGCGGAGGTGCACCAGGCGCTGGGGCTGGACGCGCTGCGCGACCGCACCTTCCAGATCTTCAAGACTTCGGCGGTGCGCGGGGAGGGGGCTCGACCAGGCGATGGACTGGCTCTCCAATGCTTTGCAAGCTAGGAAATAACAATAAGTGGTATGTTTGTTGTTATACAAAAAAAATATTCTGACAAAATTTTACGGGGTAAACCTACCCATGAAAATAAACAAGTTTCCCAAAGAGAATTGAGTTAAAAAAAAAGCGGTAGAAACAACCAGTAGAGAAAGCAGTTTTTTTCTTTTTAACCCAAGTTTCTAGGAAAGTTGTTCAGTTTAATGGGTAGGTTTACATGATGGGTTAACACCATAGAATTTCGTCTGCAATTTTTTACACCTTATAGTATAGACTATTTTATTCTTACTCAAATTATGATAGTCCTATTAATTAAACTATACAATCTCATTGAGATCTACCATTTTCACAGGTCTTTTTTTGAGCGATTCAGTCTTTATACAACATGTAACATAAAGGGTATATGCATCGAGAAATGTGTGAATCTACCCATGAAACTGAACAACTTTCCCTAAGGAACATAGGTCGAAAAACGAAAAAAAAGTTTTGACTTCCCATACTAAATGCGCTATCAGCTGATGCATTTTCAAAATCATGCATAATTATTATAGGTATATTCCATGCCAGTCCAATATTCTTATTTTACGTATTACACAAATCAAGTTTAACATTATGAAGGTCGCGGGCCAATTCTTTTAGTATTTACAGCAAATGCCTATTACTAATTTACTTTGTTTTGTTTTAGGTTTCGTGCATGGAAGAAAGAGAAAAGAAACGCGGTGTGAATGGCAAGTGTACATGTGCGAGGGAAATAACTATAGTCACCTTAAGCGCCATTAGTTTTAGTACTTAGTACCGCCGCCGGATGTACTCGACTGCTTTCGAACTAGCAATATTCGAGGAATTGAATGTGAGGATTATAGTGTAGATTATTTATTTTAATTTTGTTTCATGGTGCTTATTTCCATTAAATAACCAAGATAATTACTAAATGTCTGTCGTATTAATATTGAAATTAATTTTATTATTTAAATGAATTAATATGAATTTATGATTGATTAATTATTGCAACAAATCAATGCAAATTCTGAGTGAACAATATTATATTTGTGAATAAAAAGAGACGAAATATATCCGCAATTTATACTAGTTGACTTCGTGCTTGCACGGGTTGCCGGTTGAGTCTCTGCCAAAAGAGAACCGTCCTAGAATTTGAAGGCGCACGTTTGTATTAATTAACCCTTGGTTGGTCGCGTGGGGTTTATGCCTAGAAAATTTAACAATTGAAGAACTAGGCATAAACCCCACGCGACAAACCGAGGGTTAATTAAATGAAAATGTGCGCCCTCAAATTCTAGGACGGTTCTCTTTTCGCACAGACTATAAGTTATACCAGTAAAATGTTATTAATTTTAATGAAATCTAGAGGTTTCACTCACACACTACACTACAAAGCGAATTATATGTATGTGTTTTCTTTTACACATGTAAAGAATAGAAAAGTAGTGATAAATCCCGCTATTTGGCGCTGATCAGTTCGTTTCGGGCTATGAGGTAGGCTCGTCACATTCACATTCTGTTTGCTACCGGCAAAGTTGAAAATACATAATTGCAGATCTTTTTTTATGAACCGGTACGTTACTTAAAGATGCGGCCTCACCTAGAGCATTCGTTCGCGAGCATTCTCCGCGAGCACAGGCTCTCTTTGTAAAATCGATGTAATATAATAAGCATATGTCGTCTATAGATAATCTATGCGCGCGCATGCTCGCGAACGAGTGCTCGTGGCGAAGACGCACCTAAAAATACATTTAATGTAAACCTGAATTTAGAGTAAAAGTTTCATGAAGATCGCTGTAATGTACACATTGCCACACACTAAAGAGGCTCCGGCGGCGGTACAGTTATATTTAATTACCTACAAATTGTTTAGTAGCGCGCCAGGCGAGTGGTATATGAACATAAGTTATTATAATTATTGGTATATATTTTGTATCAGTGACGTTCACCAAGCTAATTTATATTCTATCGCGGTAAGAGAGAAGATTGTTCCAAATACATTATCATGTGTATTAATTGCGGTAGTTTTACTTTAACATTTACACTCCCTATAGTTTTTACGTTTATAGGTAAACATTTCACATTGAGATATTTTTCAGAGATACCTATTATTATTATTTTTCACAATTTGCGCCCCTTCCGGTCCATTAGGTCCAGTTCCTGTTACGTCTAGTGTCTCTGTTACTGCGATGTCTATTTCTGCGAACGTCCATTTCTTCGAGTCTTTTTCCGCGAACGTCCACTAGACGTAACAGGAACTGGACCCAATGGGCCGAAAGGTTTGCCCCATGTAAATAAATGTAAATATGTTTATTCGGTTAGAACACAACATAAATTCAAGTTATTGCCGTCCCTTTTTCACATTATAGAAAATCGTGTCATTTACTAGCAAGTCGGCGTTGCAAAAGACATGACTTAAGAAATATAAGTCCATACTTATCCTTTTCTATCATGCGAGAACAGAAAGGCACGGCAATAATTTTAGTTGAGATTTAGTTAAGTCGTGCTCGTGCCGAATCGCTACCAATAACTTTTTGTAAAAGTGTTTTGTTAAAAGTGTTTAAACATCTCTGTTAACAAATGTGTGTGTACAAAGAAAAATCCTGGGTAAGTACATCATCTGTTTATTATTATTACAAAATATTTTTTACAGGTCATTTTCTGTGATTTTGTATTGGACGTAAGACTGGATGATGCCCTATGGTTAATTATGCTTGCTTGTAGCATGACGACCACTGGTATAATGATTTTTATTTTTTCTATTTATCTGATTTTATTTTGAACCTGTAAAAGAAAGAGTGAATGAAATTGTGACCTAGAATATTGTCAGTGCTGCATCGGGATGTATCGCCCTTTACTTCCGTACCGATTTTTTTCTGTACCCAAGCAGAAAGTCACAATTCTATGTTCAGTACGAATTGCATGAAACAGCCTACCTTCGTTCAATGTTGTTGATTATGGTAGCCATTAATCATGATATTATGGCTTCTTTTTTACAAGTTCAAAAACTTTTTGTTGATGCGTATCTAACGATCACTGTCGCAAAGAGGTTTCTCTTTGCGACAGGCAAGCCTTGTGCTTGTTTTTAGTATTTATAATGGCCGAATGTCGTCAGTCGTTAGGGGTTACACTTACACACGATACAATTACCAAAGACTTTAAACAGCATGTCTAGGTGGCGGTGGCGGCGATTGCGCCTTCGCGGTGATAAATTTGAACATGAGGCGGCCGGTCACTCCGCACAGCAGCGATATCCACACTGGCAGCGTCACCCAGAACCGCACCAGTGCAAATGTGTTCTAAGCTGATTTCGACTCCATGCTGTCGTTAGGGCTACCCACGTGCCATATAGGGAGAGGTAGAGACACCAAAGGTAAAGGTAGTGAAACTATACTTACCAAAGACTCTGAACAGCATGTCTTCTAGATGGTGGCGGCGGTGCCGCCTTCGTGGTGATAAGCTTGAACATGAGGCCGGTCACTCCGCACAGCAGCGAAATCCCCGCCAACAGCGTCACCCAGAATCGCACCAGGGCACACGTGCTGTCCTCTGCTGATTCCACATCCATGCTGTCGTTTGCCAGTCCGTACGGGTAACCACGTGCTATAGGAAGGTGGAAAAACTACGAGTTATTTAATTGGCTACTTTCCAACTAGTCAAATCAGCAACTTTTTATGAAATGTCAAAAACGCTTTTTTGTATGAAAATAGTAAATTATGACGTCACATTTTAGTAAATATTGACTAATCAAATCAATAACTTATATACTTTTAATTCGATTATTAAAATCTAAATGTGCATTTTTTTTAAATGATGAATGAAATCCACAATATTTTTAGCCATTAGTTTTAAGTATAGGTAAACGTTTTGAATTTTTTAAGCTACCCAGTCAAGTACCCAATTCAGCTGGCTGGTTTACATTGTACCAGTGGTAAGTATAGTGCTTTAGGATAGCTGGTAAGTTGAACCATGTTAACCATTCTTCCAGTGACTTTCAATTTGCCTTTCTTAACTTACAATTTGAACAATATAAACCAGCCATACCTACCACTATATAAGTAAGACTGCAAGGCACGCTGAATCTAATTTAGTACTTTCTTAGTAATAAGATTTGGCAGTCTTCTAGGACTAGGCTTTAAGGTTCCACATCTGGTGTACTCATCAATGGAATACGTTTATTTTACGTTTCAGGAACTGCTTGTCAAACTCTAATTTTTTTAAACATTTTTGTGTCTTTCCGTTAAAGAATTTAATAAACATAGGTGTTATATATAATCAATCACCTAATATATTATTTGATTACACTTAAATACACAACTATTCCTTCCTATTGTTTAGTGGTTGGAAGCGGAGAATATAATTTTCTCTAGACATTGTTCACTACCTATAAGAAAGGGAATAAAATATAGTCTATAAAAAAACAACTTGATTGTTATTAACTTCAGTAGTATAATTTATTTCAAGCAATGCAAGTAGAGTTCGCGATTAATCAAGAATACCAGGAGGCGGTGGGATCGCGGTCGCTGCTATCAGAATCGCTGGACGTGTCAGACAGAAACCTCCGCTTGTCCTTCTTGATCCGCGGGCAGGGCTCCTCGTACCGCCGGCAGTAGGCGTAACACCCGCGGTAGAAGATGTAGCGGTACAGGAACACTGCCAGGCTGGTGAGAAACCCCAGACCTGTCAAGATCGGCACCAGCATCTTCCATTCGAAGCCGCCCCCTGGGACACCACAAGCCACACGTTACTTCACTTTGCACTGCACTTATGGGAAAAGCACTGTTTTGGGAACGCACAACGATGCCAACAAAATTTTTGACGCACGAGCGCCGGAGTCGAAGTGGTCGCCATGGCCGAAATCAGTCTGAAGGATCATCATTATCTTATCATCATTTTGAAAGCGTGAATAGAAAAGATTATGTAGTGTCAAAGAAACTTAAAGAATTGGTGGTATCTATTGATACACTATATTGCTAATTCTAGCCATTTATGTATTAGCTTTACCTATAATGTTCCAGGATATCAGAAATAAGTGTTAATCTAAATCCCACTTTGATTTATTAATCAGTAGGTACCTATGTGTATCGTACATATCTGTACCTACCTGCCTAAGTAATTTTACGGTGAAAAGCCTTTTAAGAAATATGATTAGCTCAGATATTGGGCTCAGGTACTTTGTATTTACGAAAATGAAAATACGTATTCAATGCTTAGAATCCTTTATTTATAACGAAAGTAATTACGTCGATGCCATCTATCTCTTTTAAGTATTATTATTTTGTATAGGGCTCATTCCGAATCGTCGCGGTCGGTCCACCGGCGCCTCTCTCTATGATCTTCGGGCAGAGTTTGATTTGAGCCTGGCTTCCCGTACGTTGTTTCTGACTCTCCGGATAATGTAGAGTAGACGCCGAGCAGAGCCATTCTGTACTGTCTGGGCTCATTCACAATCGTCGTCGTCGTCGTTGTCGTAGTCGGTCCACCGGCGTTTCTCGTCCAAGATTTTCGGGCAGAGTTTGTTAGCGTTCTTCCGGATGATGTAGACGCAGAGCAGAGCCACACCAGCGGCGAAGATGTAGTTTAACCATTCCTTGAGGTCGGGCCCGTCTGACACACACAATCCACGGTTACTTGGTTTTAACACTTGAGCTTTATTCGTTTCACTAACTCACAGTCGAATGGAAGGGAACACATATATTTTGTTGGTAGAGATTTAAGTGAGATAAATAGGATAAGCTAAGAGATTTATTTTTAATTTTTTTTTCCTAATGTGTATTTGAATAACTCCTCTACATAATAATTTGAATATATTTTCAAATAATCTAGACAATCTAGCAATCTAATGGAACAAAATAGTTTCCTTATTTCTTTCTCGTTGTTTATGTTCGTTTATTTGTGTAAGAAGTAATATTATTATTATACTTATTATTTTAGGGCTTCATATTAAATGATCAGAATTAGCTTGTGTTAATGTAGAGACTATTGTAACATCACCACTGTAAAAACACTTCATCTTACATATATTTTCGTAAAATAAAAATAACAGTAGTACAGGTTGCTAATGGTATATTTCAAAAAAACATTATATTGCATCAAAATGATATGACTAAAAAAAACGTGTTTGAACTGATAACATAATCCTTTTCGGTGGATATGTTTAGTCACAGTCAGGCCAGTGGAACCACGGCTTCGGATCTCGGACAGGCCACCTCCACCTGTTGGCTCTGATCGTCATGCACGTGCGGTACATGCGGCGGCAAATGATGTTGTACAGAAAGAAGAGGAACGCGAAGAGGAGCAGGTACCAGAGGACCGTCGGCGCCCAGCGCTTGATTCTCGGCTTCCACACCGCTGCCACACACCAACGAATCCAATTATTTCGCCGCCCAGACGCTACATGGGTTCTTGAGTTTCACTCCATTAACGCGAGGGCAAACAGGACACTAACTATTAAATTGTATCACTTGGCTTGTAAAAATAACAAATTATTTTCGGGCGTTTTAGTTAAATAGGCAAATTGCCATCTCATAAGAAATGTGGATGTTGCTTGGGGAAAATCCATGCAATAATAAGTGGATGTATTTATGTGCACCGCAAGTAAAGGTAGTTTCTGGCTTGTCCCAAAAGAGAACATGAAGGTGCACGGTTGGAAAAACGCAAATAAGTATAAAATGGGTTGGAATACGTACATAATCGCCTGGGTGGAGGGGGCATAGTGTCTTCAATTTTCCATTATTGTTTTCGTATATTTGTAATTTTGCATAATCCTGTTTTCTTCAGTTTTCTGGAGAGGGAAAGACTATAATTTTAAAATGTTGATTTTTTATAGATGATGACCATTTTGTTTGGTCATTGTCAAAGTCATGGAACATCTTGTCATCTTTATTTTCAGAACTTCTCTATGGCTACTTGCAAAAAAAGTCCATGTGCAAAACTTCTTTTAAGCTTTGGATTAGGTATCCTTCAAAAAACTTGTACTTCTATCTTTCCAAACCTCCAACGAGATTTCAAACCATCTTGAAACCATCAATCCTGTGCATCAATCAAACTCCTGCATAGGTATTATACTGCAAATTTCTTCAAACAAAGCCATCAAAACAACAACTTAGTTAAAAATGGCCAAAAATAAAAGATAAATCCTACTTCGAAAAAGTTACAAAAACAATCAAGAATGGGAGATAATAATGACAATAAGAAGTACGCTATTGGTCAGTGGTGTTTTGCATTTAATTTTCTTTCCTTCTTATCACGAAGGTTATTGCTGCATGCCAGAAAATGTTGCATAATAAGCTCCACTCCAGTCAATTATGAAATTTTGCGTACCCTACTGGTGTGGCCTGTAGACGTCCACATTGAAAGGGAATATCGAGATGTTGTGAAGGAGTTTTCGCTACCAGAGACAGCTTTATTTTATTATTGCAGAGAGTACTTTTGCTTGGAGGTCGGCTCCTTTTCTTTTCATTATTCGGTGGAAGGGAAGGGAAGGGAGGGTCGAGAAGGCTAGCAAATCAGGAAAACAAACAGGAGAGTAAAAATCAGAAAGAAATAATGCAACCTTGAAAAGAGGATCACTGTGGAGCCAACATGACTGAATGACGCCGCCCGGCCCTGCACATACGGTCTCCAGCGGGGCGGCTAAGAATAATTACTACTTAAGATAAGATAAGATAAGATAAGATAAGATAAGATATTTTTTTTATTTAAAGAAGCTTACTCCGCTGGCTCAGCGACCCGAAGTGGATCTGTGCGCCACTCTTCTCTAAGGCTAAGAATAGGGTAGTTTTATTTTTGCAGGTGGTGCACCATCCATTGTTATTAGGAGGCGGTCTTCTCTGCTGTTTCTTGTTCTCCGGGAAAAAAGAAGAAGAAAAATCAAAATGGGGGTCGCAGAGTGCCTCGAGATCCCATGAAACCTTGCAAAATAAGGGATCATCTGTGTACCAGTTAAGGCAAAGGACCCCAACACTCGGATCGTGTTTTGGGTGGGGTCCTATCTTTATGGCGCATCCATTATTTAGGCACTTCAGCTTAAGTTTTGGCAAATCCCTGAATAATTATTTCATGGAATGTTTGAGCGTCAAATCGATTTTCTTACGAACTGTTTTTGTGATTTTACTTGTTTTTTATTTGTTTTCCTTGTTTTTTAAATAAATACTTGTTTTAAAAACCTTTTAAAACAGCACAGTACAAAAACACTTAGGTATCAGGCCAGTTGATGTCCGATGTTCCAAAAAAAATTAGTTACCAAATCAAGGGATTTTGTTGCAGGGCTTTTGTTGCTACTGGGAGCTGGTTATATGTATTGGAACTGGAATCGCAGTAATCCGTGTAAGGTTTACAGACCACAGAGCGGAGGAGGCAGCTGGCCAAGTTGCAACAGTACCAGTAGGTAGTAAAAGACGCTGAAGGAAATATTCTCAATTTTTTTTTGTGTAACCATTATCAGTGTTGTTTTGTCGTTATTGATGGATGAAATAGAATTGATTAAATTGTTTTCTGTGTTTATGTTTGATTTTTTTGCGTGTTGGGGTGAGAAAATATTTAAATTCCTGTAATAACATCCATGGTAACGTGCACTGGTTAGAGAAAATCGAACGTGTACTCCCTTTAATAGGTGTTAAGTTGGTGCCAGTGCGACTATGATTCAAATTCCTTATATCGACGGATCAAAACATTTGTGTGTGATAAAACGAGATCACCTGGCACAGGTATCTTAGGCCCGTATTTATAATCAGCTCTTGAGACTGACAGCGAGTTTGAGTTCGTATCAGAAATGTCATTTCAGTACAAAACGGACTGTCAAATCCACACTTAATATTGCTCTCAATCTTGAGATCGCTTTATAAATACGACCCTGATATACTTAAAAGGTGGTCTCAAACACCTTACAGAATTGTACAAATTTCTATTCAATAAATATTTTTCATTTTAATTTTTCAGTTGTTTGGAGTGGACTGCTAGGAGTTCCTAAACTATTCCAAAAAAGATTATCCCATTAGCTTCATGAAGAATTCTCAACTTTTTTTTCCATCGACAGCATTCAATACTTGATAGGGCACACGACTTTACTAGATAAGGAAATAGAGCATTCATAAGGATGACATCAACTGTATAAGAACTCTGTAATGTATAGAATTAGTCGAGGTGTCAACAGTTAAGGGAGATTGATTATGGTAAAGCCCCAGTTTAAAAGTTTGTTTTGGAAACTTGCTTCCATTTGTGGATGCAATAATATTTTAAAGTGTCCTTCTTTTTCAAATATTTTATAAGTCTCTATCATTACTTATATTAATAGAATGTAGAGTACCTACAAAATGATCTTCAACAAGATTCGCAACCACGTGTCGCATCTTTACCGAAAGTCAGTAAATATTGTTGAGTGTGGGCCGCGGTGCCCAGTAGCCGGCAGGTGCATTCCTGCAGCATCACAACCAGTCAACCGCCGCCAAATTCGGCCCTACAACCACTGTATAAGGTCGACCGAGACGCACCTCCTCACAAATATGTAGAGAACCCTTTAAGGCATGTACGAAATAGTGATAACTGCGTCAACGACCAAACGTTGTATGAGAGATTTAGGCAAACCAAGGTAGAGCTTATCATGCTTGGATAAGGTCTGGTTTTGGGTGTTGCTGATGAAGTTTGGGAGCGGGGCGCGGGGCGGGCATGCGGTCTGACTGGTTGCCGAGCGACGACCGCAGCCTGCGCGCGCGCCTGCCGCCGCCTGTACAATCCCATGGATAATATTTTAATTAATATCCACGTGGTCCCTTTAGAATCAGTTGAATTTGTTCTATCTTCGCTTCCAATAAGCTTTAAAAAAGTTGAGCTCTAGAGGTTTTACTGCATTTCGGAATAAGAGACGGCAAAATCCGTGATAACGACTCTACATTTAATTAATTTGATGACATAACGCATCATATAACGCATTACAAAACTATAAGTCCTGCAAGTCCTTTCATGTAACGAAAGACAGCTTCTACCGTAACGTATCCAAAAATCCCGAAATCCCATCGGGCATGACAAGTCGCACTCGATTGTACAGGGCCAGGCACAGGCACGAGTCTTGTAAAGAATTTATAGGAGAGGCGGGCGCGGGCCGCGGCAGTGTTGTCCGCGCCGCGAGTGCGCCCGAGTGCCGGCTACATGCGCCCGCGCAGCTCAGCTCACGCGCCGCGAAAAGTAAAAGTTTCAGTGAGTGCAGTGTAGTGTAGTGACGATCATTGTGGAATGGATGGCTAGGTTTGTATTCTCACATCTTTTTCTAATCGTGGGAATTTGTAAGCCAATTGTAATGGAGCGAAAGCCGAGGGTGCTGATGGTGACTGATCATGATCACGCGAGCGGGGATGGTAATTAGAAGAGAACTTCTGCGGGTAGTTGTGCAAGAGTTTCTAAAGCTTTGCTGGAAGTCGCAGGAGATTGGCAAGCGCTATGGTGTTACAACACCGATTCTAAATCACATGGAATATTTAATTAACTTTAAGAGATTGTTAAAGTTAAAGTTACATACGTAGTAAAGTCATTGTTTTAAAACTAATAGACATTTTTTATCTCAGGATCAGGACTCGAATAGAATGATAGAGTGTGCGACATATGCGCAATAATAAAAAAACCAGCTGATCTTCTTCGAGCTAGACACAGCTTTTGTAAAAAAGTATTGCAAAAATTAGGCGAACGGATGATAGGTAGATAAGTAACAGAGTACTACGAATACCCAAAAATTGATAGATTTGGCTAAAACGGCATTTGTTTCACCATTGACGATCTCTCTTTTCCGTATTGTATAGTATGTTATACATATTTGGTTCTTCCTACATTGACACGAATTCCATCGAGAACAAGCTGAAATAATCGTAAAACAAAGCACGGGTTTTGCTCCGTTCTTCTTCTTCTTCTTCTTCTTCTAACAACAACGACGAATAAACCCTGGTGTCAGAGTTTTCAAACCGCCTACTAGCACAGCTATAGGCCTCTGACATGGTTTCAGTAACGACCACTATCAAAGACAGCGACCGGGACCGACGGCTTAACGTTCCCTCCGAAGCACGGAATCCTTTTTCTTTTCAGACAATCAGGTTATTCAGCCTGCAATGTCCTAACCAAACTGGGGAAAACCTCACAAAGTGATAAATTAAGAAACATCAAAACTTTGTGTTCCCCCCCTGGGAATCGAACCCAGGACCTCCGGATCGTAAGCCCACGGCTCAGACCACTAGACCACGGAGGCAGTAGCTCCTTTCTGAGTTGGTATGTCATACATAACGTGTCATTAATGCACCACCGGTTTCACAACATACAAGGTCCAGGCTTCACTTAGACTTAGACGTTCACTGCAAATACTGCAATCACTACAGATGTGCAGGATGCTGTAGAATTTACCAGTCTGTCATTAACTTATTTTATAAAGCGCTACTGTCTTGCCGCCCCCGGCTAAACGCGTTAACGTCAATAATTTTGTATGGAATTTCTGTCATGGTTAAAATTATGCCAGTGACGGACACAAAGACGGTATACAAAAATTTTCTGTTTGTCAAATTTCTTTGAGACCGCGGTCATACATACATATTTTCCTTATTACCTGCTTAAGCACCAATTACACGTTCTAAGTAATCCACGTTCGCAATGCTATCAAATCAAATAAGGTGAAATAACTTAAGTGTAATTTAAACAAGTGGCCCACATAAGGCATTGTAACCACTCATTACGCCCCAATAGGCTTTTAATTTCAACTGTACTTAAATCAATCTTGCAGATAATCTGTTAGGCGGCAAGTCCCGCAATCTACTTACTGTACATTCGAGGAGCGGGGGACTTCGCAACAATAATTTACCTAGATAACGCGTGCATACGGTGATTGTGAGTGAAGGAATTTGCCGCCAACTTGCGGCCTCCAGCTTGCATTGCTGTAGGGCTGTCATGTCAAGAAAACTACTTTTAGAAGTACCTGCCCGCCTGATGGGAAACAGTTACCGTATGTAGCCTTACCACGTTTCCAACGATGCAGATACTTTTTCACTTCCTTTGGAAAAGCTCTCCATTCTGATGACTTGCACTCTCGATTGTAGACTTGGCGCTGAGGCTGGTTGGAGTCCATCAGTACATTACAAAATGGCACATTATAACAGAACATTATAATTACCTAACCTACCTACCATTGATCCCGCTAATAATCAAGAAATCAAACAGCTCAAGAACATCGGTTTCCTTGCAATTTTTGAATTTGTATTAGATAACAAAAGTTCTCTGTATAACTATAAGTCTATTTTCTCACGACGGCTATGAATTGAACTAAATTATACTCACCTAGTGAAATCAGGAAAAGTGTAAGTACCTAAGGCTCGTATTTATAAAGCGATCTCAAGATTGAGAGCAATATCAAGTATGGATTTGACATGTCGTTTTGTACTGAAATGACATTTCTGATACGAACTCAAACTTGCTATCACTCTTGAGAGCTGATTATAAATACGGGCCTAAGTATAATAAAATAAAAATTTGAAATCTTGCACTAAGTGACAACCTTAAATATTCAACAAGGTTTGTTGACGTGCAGTTGACTTTAATTTATCCTAACCGATAGTATGTAGGTAGGTACTGCTTCGAATCTTATCGACTTTTAAATATTGACTCCTACACCAATAAATAGGACAAGATGCATTTGTACTTATACCATTGGAGACTTCATAAAATCAATTTACAAAGTAAGTTCGTAAAGAGCTAATTCCATAAAATTGATAGGTAGTATACTTTCAGAATAAAATCATAAAATAATATGAAATATTATACAATCATAATCAAAAGGTGTATGATATTAAATGGTTGAGTTTATTATGTAGATACAGTACAAGGTCGCTAGTATTAAATTCCACTAGTTACGACACTATATATTTTCTACAAGCTCTTTTGCGATACAAGTTATTAAACGAGGTTAATAAATTTATGAAAAACAGAGATAAGAAGAAAATCTGATTAGATATTTTATGCACATTATATCAAGCATAAAGACGAAAACTTTTTATGTGTAGTACTCAAAGACTATTATAATATGAAAGACCAATTTCAAAAATATATTAATCATAGATATTTGACAAATATGAATTTATAAGTGTCATTTACTTGAAGCAAAAGAAATACATCTTTTCGAACTTATTCACAATTTGATCAAATTTTTACGCAGAACTGTTATCAAAGATATCTTTAAGTTATTGGTTGGTTGCATTAATATCTTTAAGACAATCTTAGACAGGATGTAATGAATGTATGTGGCTTGGGGTTGTACATCCTATATTGAATTGAATCTGCTCATGAAAATAAACAACTTCCGCTAGGGTCATGGATCTAATCTAAATACTTACTAAAAAGTGATGGCGTTGTATGGTAATACTCCTACTTAGGTACTTACAATATTGCGGATCACCTGATACCTACCTACTATTGGAGAGTCATTTTATTTTTACTCATTCTTTGATGTTAGTCCTCAAAAGTAAATTTAAAGTCGATGAACCTATCGCTTAGTTAGGAGTTTTAACGGCATTGGATTTTGGAAAAAAAGATAAGTAGGTAGTGTGGAGAACGAATTTTC
Source organism: Scrobipalpa atriplicella (assembly GCA_029255725.1). Lineage (NCBI taxonomy): Eukaryota > Metazoa > Arthropoda > Insecta > Lepidoptera > Gelechiidae > Scrobipalpa > Scrobipalpa atriplicella. The sequence goes on from JARACY010000291.1 coordinate 104,053, forward strand.
TTTAATGCACATCATCAAGCAGGGTCACTTCCCATCTGAGCTATAGGTGTCAAAGAACTTGGACTCTCAGCCACCAGTCACCACATGTGCTACATAGTCAGTTTAACGACCATGACAGTTATAGGTGCATCGGGCGATCGTTAAAAACATATCTCGGACAGGGATTGGTTGTTAGGCAATAAAATCATTATTATACTGCGCACACGCATCTACTAAGTTATTAGATTTAATATCGTGCTTAGAGAAGTTAATTTACATCAAGGCACAGATAGTTAAATATTCTTTCATGTTTTTAGCCTTTGCGGGTATACGAGATGAAGATGTTTGCTTTCGATTTGTCTAGGCCAGTGATGATCCAAACAGAGTTGACGATGGAGTGAGCTCACTTAGAAGATTAAATGCACTGGCATATCCTAGCCATGCACGAGCTGAACATAGCAAGGTGATTGTGGATGGGTAGTCGCTAACCAGGGAGAGAGACTATCAATTTATTGTGTGGAATCCTTCAGCCGGAATTAATCACGAGATTGCAAAATAGTTTTCAACTATATATTTCAAGTTTACAAAATACTCTGTTACTTGTGGATTTGACGGAGGTATTCTTTTTGACGGTCGTAGAAGAAGAAGACGTTGTAGTTTGACTTTCTTCTCTCCTGGGTCGAAACTTTGAGGTTTGCCTTTATAAATGTGTATTTTAACAAGTACTTTTAATATATACTGCAAATTATAAATAAATAACTTAACTAAACCACCTTCGGTACAAACAAGATTTACACAAACAATCTCACAAATAGCATAGTTCTTTGAATCTATTCGATGTCTGTTTAACTTCCTGATCTATACCATTCATAGCTTCAAAGGAATGCTGTATTACCACAGCATTACCTAGGTCCACTAACACATAAACGGTAACCTCATAAAACCATTAAGAGCATTCGTTGTATGCGCGAGGAAATACAGAGGTGTACCGAGTATCAGGCGCATGCGCATCGACTGACATTTATGTATAGTGCAGGGGTCGTGCGTAAATTATGCAATCTCTGGTCTATCAGAATTTCAGAAACTTCGACTTTATCGGACGTTGATCGTGGAAACATGCTGAGTTCTTTTGTTATCTAAGTTGGCACCTGTTTATGTAACGCCAAATGCCCAGGATGTAGGTTTATCAAAGTATTGTTATTCTTTATTGATTTTATCGGGTTTTGTCTCAGATAAATTATATGTTAGAGATCATTGGGCATATTGGAACATAACATGGTTTTGTAACTACTGAATAAGATAATTTACGAACATTTATTTCAGTTTCCGGACTTTATATCACATTGCAACAGTTTAGGATTACAAGCTGTACGGTACAAGCTACCCGTCAGTTTAGTATCTGCGTCCAATCTCGCAGTGACGCAAACAACGGCGTAACGGAGTCGAGACCCCAGGCTTCCTGCACTCAGATATACACGTGATTTATGGAATACCCCTCGCTAAAACTTGCGAACTGGTTCCTAACAGACGCATAACTTAAATGACATAAGAACGGAGCTGGTGTTTACTTAGGAGTATTGAACCGTAGTAAGATTTCATATCATTTAATCAGGTAGACATTTGGCTGAACTTTGGATAGGTATCACCTGCTAATGCTAAAAAAACAGACCTGTAATTTTTACATAGTTTTCTTCTGCCGTTTGCCCGGCCTATTTAGTGCTGGGTCCGCTTTCCAGATTCGTTAACTCTACTTTCAGCATCCGCTGGTGTAATATCGTTCTCCTCCAAGTCGGCTTTCACGATGTTCAGCCAGCGCTTCTTTGGCCTGCCGCGTCATCTTCCTCACCTAACCCCAATTTCAACGATTCATAAACTTCAAATATCCTATCAGAACGACGTTATTGACTGTTCCAAGTCAGAAGTTCTGCAAAATGTCCGCACAGAACGGATCTTGTACTGTAAATGACATGTAAGTAATAACGGACCACTGGACCACGACTTAGATACGAAACAGTCAACTTGTAATTCCTTATGATTCGCTTTTTAAGGATATTTATATATCCGAGAGTGCTCTGCCGGATGGCTTACGGTATTTCAAGTGGTCACAATCCAGGCTTCTTGTTTTAATATAATCAGATGATGAATATAGAGTAACCTTTTACTAACCAGTTTTGAAGACATGTTACTTACGTTTATTCTTAATGGATTTCTTGAGTAAGCATAGTATGATTAACTAGTGAATGTCACCAGAGAACCAAAAGGTTCGGGTTTTATGTTAGGTTTAAGTTTGTTGAACTTTATACTATCGATTCGTAAGCTCACAAAATTACTAAATCTTGACTTAAATGGTCACCTATCATTGTCTATCCCACAGAGCAGATGTATGTTTGCTTTGTGGTCTATCCTGAGAAAACAGAAAGCGGTAGCAACATTTTTGGTTAAGATTTAGTTAAGTTATGCTCTCCACGAATCGATCGTAATGTCTTTATACTGACTATGGAACCAAGTTCTTTATAAAGACGGAAGGTTTAATTTCGTACATATTCTATGATGCCAACTCAAACCGAAGTGGAACTGTTCAATCAACAGTAAAAAGTACCTGGGTACCTGTTAAACATACTAAAATGTCTATTTTATTATAAGTTAGCTATGCTTTTAAGGATAAGTTTAATCCTATCTTTTACTATTTACAAATAATAGACTCTACATGCCCCACTTGCGACCTTCCGCTTACTACGCTTTCTCCAGGGCAGTATTATTTGTATAAGTGTGTAATATAGGTAGCGTGGCTGGTTATAATGTCTTTACTCTACCTTAGGTCTCCACGAATTTCTGGGTTTAGCTGTCAGTTTTCTTCAAATTTACCCGGTAATTCTGTAAAAGTAATTTGACTCTAAAGAATGTGAGCAATATTGATTAAACTGATAGATAGATAGATAAACTGCTGGTCACTGCTGGTTTGGAACTTATCTTTTCATAGTACTTTTTAGTGGGTATAGCAGTTTTGTAAGCCTTAAAATTCCACCCTTACGTTCCTTGCATCCAACAAATTCGATAGCCGAGGGATAAAATTATAATAAACTCCTCGAACACGATAGTGCGCGGGCGCAGGCCCTGAGATATGCGAGGCACGCGGCGGGGCACGAATAAATCCACCATCGGTCTTTTTTTGCCCCTTTTTGGATACCATTGTGTCAGGTATATGTGGGGAGGCCATGCTGCGCGAATAATTAGGACTGTCTTTGTAACCTGATGTTTTCGTGGTTTTATTTTTTAACTGTTCTTACACTTATACATTTTAACAGTTGTGAGTACACAAAGTTTGTACCTACCTAACCTACCTAGAGAAGTGGTGTCTACGAACAAATAACGATTTATTTTTATAGTATCGCTTCCTTTTCCCCATTACTTTTGTTTTAATTATTTGGTGAGGGGTTAAAAAAATACGGGATGTAAGGGACAGCGTACCGAATACTGATTGCTTGCTCACGAAACTAAACAACTTTCACCACGAAATTCTTTTAGGAAATAATTGAGTTTGCCATAAAAAGTGAAGTTGTATGGAAAATCCAATTGTATTTTTCATTTCCTGAAAGAATTTCCTGGTGAAAGTTGTTCAGTTTCGTTGGCTGAGCAACCCCTATCAGTAGTCGGTACGCTGTCCCATATACCCGGTATACATAATGAATCCAAACCAATTGAATATTATTCTATTCCACAAATAATTTCTCTCATCGTGGTCACACTATTAGGGCCATCTGCTGTTGGAATATAGTTAATTGATTTCGAATGTTATTGATCTGAATCGAGATGGGTTGTTCATACCCTTAATGAGTTTAAAAAGGATTTGATCTCTTCTCAGATAGGCTACTTTTTGGTTTCGTATTATGTTTTTTAGGTGGACAAATTATTTGAACACTTTACAAAATTTATGGAACAGATATCATGGTTTAACTCGTAAATTTTTGTTTCGAAAATGTACTTTGATTTTATTAGTGATAACATTCATGTACCTAATGATGCTGAACAATCATAATCATCAATATTGACTCAAAGATCTCTATAAAGTAAATATGTATACATAAAATAAAAGATTGACTCAAAAATGTTTCGCAAAGACTCCCCGATAATGCAATCTAAAGTTGCTTAAAGAAACATTCGGAAAAATTCTTACCCAAACTTTATTCGAACGTAAATGTAACATTGTTCTAAACAGACCCTTCAAATTACAAGTTTGCTGCTGTAGCTCAGGGCTTCTGGACATCAGTAATTATTTTCCGAGAAGCCGGCCGCGCTGGCCCGGCGAGGAATTGACCCCAGGGCCCCGGGGCCAGCCACGCGAGCTACCAAATTTATGGAATGCTGTGTTTGGACACGTTCATTGCCCGAAGAATGATAAATGCTATCTTCGTGAAATTGAAATGTGATGGCATTTTAAGAGTCCCCATTTTGTTGGAATCCGCGCGTTCGGAGTTTTGATTTCTTGGAAGCAACGAATGGAGGATTCAGATAGAATATCGAAGTTTTGTGATTTAACTGTAATTACTACGTTAAAACGTTAAATAATCATTAATTTTTGTAAGGATTGTCGTAATTTTTGGTTCAGAAAATCGTTTCAGGACCTGACGATGTTGAAGATGAAAGATATTCATTATTTACGATCAAACATTCGTATTCTTTTCTTTCGTTAACTTGTTCTGGAATTTAAATCAGAAGAGACAAACACAGTAGC
>JARACY010000292.1:0-108679 GCA_029255725.1 Scrobipalpa atriplicella
TATTCACATACAGTATTTTTATCTCACGTGTATGTAATGTACCTAAGTGCGCATTTTCTTAGTGTGCGTGAGTTCGTTGTATTTACGCACACATGCGCGAGTATTGAATATTTGACACGGCTTACTTGTTTGTTGTGAGACAAGGCTTGTGCCTCGACGTTTCGACCATATACGATGGTCTTCCTCAGGAGCTCGGAGTTGACACACCACCGCACGTCAGGTGTGATCTAATAATAAAACATGCGCGAGTGTCCGTATGCACAAACACCTACCACTTCTAATATAGTATCTCTGATAAACAGCACCAAACATAGAAACCATCAAAATAAATGCGTCTTTTATGAAGTTAAGTGAATATGACCAGAGGTAATAATAAAAAAATATAAAAGCTAAACGCGAAATGGGCTGTATTTTGAAGTTATTGTTATGATACAGAGCTAAAACAATGGTTGTCTTTGTGGTTTTATTATGCTACAAATTGAAATACTTATTCATTTAATTCTTTACTAAAGTATTATAATGTTTACTCATTTTAATAGTGCTTACGTACTGAATTGAACATCGTCTTTATAAGCAAAACATGTACTTATTAAGTTGTTATTAAAAAATATTTACTTGAATATAATGATACTTTTTTTAAATAAATACAAAAGGTATAAGTAGTCCTGCTCTACATAATTTACGTGCCAAAAATTATATTTTTCATAATATTTCTTTTAAAAGTAAGATTCTTCCATAAAAAGACTTGAATTAATCTTCATGACCTACTAAAAAGGATGAGTTTCAATCCCGTAAAGTCCCCGGATCTTTATAATTTATTCAGATCAGACTATTCTGTCGCGGCCGCTCAAATTTTATTATTCGAGATCTAAATCCAACCAAAGTGACTTTAGATTTAGATAGCTTATTTCAATAAGACCCTAAGGACCCTAAGGCTAGTATTTATAAAGCGATCTCAAGATTGAGAGCAATATTGAGTGCGGATTTGACAGGTAATTTTGTACTGGAATGACATTTCTGATACGAACTCAAACTCGCTGTCACTCTTGAGAGTTGATTATAAATACGGGCCTAAGTCACCAGCTTATATGAAAGTAATAATACGTACTTTCTATGTTTAAATTGGTTACCATTTATATGAGCAAGGGTTTAAAGGGTGAGTCGTTAAAATAATATCACCCCTATGTCTGTCAAGGGTTGTAAAAGGCAAATGTAGAATGTAGTTATAGGAAATGGCTGATTCCGGTTCTGACTCTCCAATTAACTTGTGATGCGTGGTGTGCATGGCAAAAAGGTATTTTGAAGGTCCAAGCAAGGGGAGTCCCATGTCAGTTATATTGTACTGATTTATTTTAAAGGTATGGACAGTGACTTTTTTGATAATTGTGGAACTGTTAAAAATAGGTAATCTGTGAATTTGTTCTTTGTAAACTACATTCATCATGCAAGAGAAATAATTTGGACCCTCTCTTTGTGTTCTTCAATTAAATTCTATTTAAAAAAAATCCTCTCCTCGTATAATATTTTCAACGCCGTTTGTAAAAATTTTTACCTACGAGCAATCCTATTTCCCCCTCCAAGGACTCTCAACCTGATCATCACATCCCCATTTACGCCTTTATAAACAAAAACAATGCAAGACACGTCAAAACCCACTCTCTCAACGTAAATGAAGCCCTTGGGCCAATCAGGACGTACGTGAACGTGACTAATATACATAGTGTGCGAGACAGTGCTGAATAAACGGCGAAAGTTATTCCGGCTGACTAAACTTAACTTCCATGCTGGACTGGGAGTGATAGAAAAACATAGAATGTGCCAGCTGCATCTCCTCCCGTGCATGCTGTAAAAATCAGCTAAGGGAATCGAGGGTTTCAGTGTATTGCAATTTAGGCGATGGGCTGACAACCTGTCACTATAGCAACACATAATCACCTGTATAATAACCCTCAAAACTTGTCAGACGTGGCGGAATTACCTTTATTTTGGTCGTTTTTGCTCTGCCTACCCCAATAGGGAAAAAGACGTGATTTTATGTATGTATGTTATTCCGCCTGAAGAGCTTCTCATTTCTCATCCTAACTTCCATCTGTCATCGTCCCAAATGCTACGCGTAGTCATATAGTTTGCTTCAGTGAATTTGTCTTCAGGTTGTTCGATGAGCTCAGTGGCGCCCCCCCAAGTAATAAATTTATTGTGTCTCAAATACAAACATTTTCATGAATATATTAAGATTAGATAGCAAGTGTCATTTTGTAAATTATAATCGATAAATTCACAATTTACACTTAATTAACTATAACTTTCTTTATTATTAGGAGCTCCGTAGAAGCCTAAACAAATATCTGTATATTTATTTTAGTTAAGCTTTGAATGTTGAAATTGCCAGAAGTGGCCACTGCTTTATTCTATGATTTTCTAGCGCTCGCAGTCCAGCATGAAAAAAAAAAATTACGATTGCTGAAACTTCTGTCTCCATGCCATAGTACCGTATGTCATCACTACTTGCAAATTTGATTAAAAACTTTGGTCATCTGGCTCTGACAAGTTTTGAAACTTTTTCTACGCTTCCTTAGCCTCTTAGGAACCAAAGATTGACCTCTTTTAAACTTCGAGCTACATAATTTGAATCACAGTCTCCTAGATTTAAAAACTCTATTCTTATTAGCTCTTAATGGTTATATCGTGTCATGTTTCGAGCTAAAGTATGGTCCAGCAAAAAAAAAAAACATTGTTGATTCAGAATGGTTTTTAATCACCGATGGGATTGTTTACTAAGTTTTTCAGCTATTCAATGAATCTCGTCAATCATTTTCGTAAAAAACAACTCATTAAGGCCATCAATAAAAGACGAAAGTATTCAGGGCAGAGTTATTCCTCAGCGGTCTTAAACAATAGTTCCACTACGTTCCTATTATTCAAGAATATCTTTCTTATTTATGATAGCTTAATTCTCGACACAACTTTTGACCATTGGTGATCGATATACCTAAAGTCGACGATGAATGTTTCACTTCATTTTTGGCATTTTTACCAACAGAACACATCAGGAAAAACAAAATAAATGTAGGAAAAACGAAATAATGACTTTAATATGTCACATTTTGGAGTTCACCATTCGTGGATTCAATGTTCATGGCATTCATCATCTTGTGGAATTCAACTTAATGGTCCTGACATACGACTTCAATGTGAGTATGCCATGTAACTTCTTGGAGCCTATCATTGAGAGATCGTTCAACCAGACTTACTCAGAGTAAAAAAAAAAACATTGCCACAAAAAGAATTAACGCTGACGTAGCATGCAGTTTGCAAAACTGGAATATATTTCTACCCTACCTAAGCTCTAGCAAAATTAGCGTAAAGTAAGAAAATTACCTTGTAGCACATCTAGTTATCTTTTCATAATTGAGTTGAAAGCTTTTGAGGATTGTATTTTTTTTATTGAAATATTATTGGTGCTTAGTACAAATACCATCGACTCAAATATTTTCGTAATAAATTAGTGGCTTCGTCAAAAATACGTAACGTCCAATTTCTGTTGCAAACTTCTTTGATTTGACTTGACCTAAGTTCAGTCATTTTCTATTTGATTTTTATATAACTGACTGAACCGAACATTAGTCAATAGCGTCGCGTCTATCAAAAATATTCAACCATCAATTACTCAAACTGATTGCACAAAAAATTACAAAAAGCAATGAATTTTCAATGTAATGAAAAAAATTTGTCTCAACGAGATTATTTTTCGAAATGTTTTTTTTTCAGTATGGCTTCCATTTCGTTAATTAGAATGTTATTGGAAGTTATTTCTATTATTAGTCGTTCTTGTAGTACTATTTTAGACTATTATAGAATCTGGATTCTACAAGGCAAACGTAGTGTAGGACGTCCTGAAACGAGGTGGTATTGTGATATTCGTAAGAAAGCGGGCAGAAATTGGATGAGAACGTCTGAAGACCGAGCTGAGTGGCGTGCCATGGGAGAGGCCTATGTCCAGCAGTGGACTGATACAGGCTGATGATGATGATGATGGACTCGTACTCTACGGCAGAGAATTGTGGGAAAACTTAATTAGACGCGAGTAACAAAAGCTAATATCTTATCATATTTTAAAGGTACGTCATTCTTATGCCTTTCATAAATCATTAGATTTTTTATCCCAACTGAGACTGAGCATCAATATGGCCGTCAAAACTCGTCCCAAAGAGCCTATCCATCAATGAAAAAAAAGAAGTAAAAATGTCCAATAACGGAAGCAATCTGTCCTAATTTATGCAGATCGATCAGAACGCCGGGATTTGTCGAAATTATGGAACACCATTGATTTGAGAGTCGCGTCGATTCCCATACATACTTATTATCACGCTTGTATCCCTACTGGGGTAGGCAGAGCGTCAACGACCCAAACAAAGGTCATTCCGCCACGTCTAACAAGTTTTGAGGGTTGTTTAGGATAGATCTGTATATTTCTGTAGTGACTGGTTGTCAGCCCATTCGCCTAAATTACAATATACTGAAACCCTCGAATCCTATACAGATGCCATTCTGCTTATTACATAGATAACCTATGCGCGCGCGCAGGTTGCTCGAGAACGAATGCTCTCCGTGACGCACTTTAAGGTAGGTAAATCACGTCTTAAGATATCCAAATAAAAAAGCTGGTAATTCGTGTACTTATCAATCTCAGTCAATTAGACTAGATTTTCTGTATTACATTGAAAAGCTACTGAGATTTTGTTTCTTTCTTTCATGATGATGGATAGTCTCTGCGGGGAGATGGACGGTGGTGATTGATGCTCAGTGGAGATTAGAAATTTATGAATAACTGGAGCGTCTTGGAATATAAATAGCAAATAGTAGGCATTTTAGTTTAATTGCCTCCGTGGTCTAGTGGCCTGAGCCAAGGGCTCTCGATCCGAAGGACGTGAGTATGACACCCACAAGGGAACACAGCAACGTAACGTATAACCCGCGCACATAAAGAAATGATCTGTAAATGGCGGCCGCTCGCATGCATTCTCGCTCACTCTCTATTAGATAGAGCGAGAACGCATGCGAGGCGGACCAATACGAAGCGAGCGGACGCCATTTTCAGATCGTTTCTTTATCTGCGTGGCATATACTTACATCAATTTTACTTAAGTAAATTAGGTTGGACTGATTGCTTATGAATACCGTGAAAGATTTTTGTTAACTTTTTTAGATGATTGATGAATGAGTCTTCAGAGAGTTTATAAAAATAATAAATTAATGTACTTAGAACATACCCTTATTGCACTTTAACCGCCTTTGAGAGCTTTGAGTAAAGGCAAGATGGAGTCAATACCTGCGTTCCTTGGGGAAAGTTCTGCAGTTTCCAAGAACCACCTTCCTTTGGCGATAATATGGATGAAATTTCACTTCAGTTACTGCAGGGATTGCGATAAATCTCGGGTTTCCTAATTTCCATGTACTACTCCAGCCAAAACTCCTGCTGTTTAAAAATAAAACGTATTTTTTTATTCCAAATGTTTGAATATAGTTCTGATGTTGCTTCCTTAGGGGCATGGCAAATAGGAAGCGGTGCGGCGTCGTTGCGTCGCCGAAGCGTCGTTTTTGTATAGAAACTTCAAATCAAGCTACGCTGCGCAAACATAAATTACATACCAATTTGACGCGCCTCCGCCCCGCCCACGCCGCACCGCTTCCTATTTGCCATGCCCCTTAAAATTCAAAAAACTTTGTATTTCATCAAATAAAAGGAAATTAAAAGTTAATGAATAACTTTGTAACGAACGGTGTAACATAAATTTTGAATTCAACTTTAACAATATTAATTACTTTTCTTAACTTAATTACTTTCTGGATTGTCATCCAACAAAATGGATTATGAACTTTTAAATAGGTAGATAAAATCCATTACTTGGAATGTCGAAACTGAAATATATTTAAACAAAACTGTCTGTCAAAGATTTATGTACTATTATACTTATCTCTGTTTTGACATTGATTTAGGATCCAAGTTAATACGTTTATAAATCTAGATTATTAGACAAATGTCTTAGACTTGAAATGGGTAAAGAACCGCAGTACAGACAAGGTCAGTAAACTGTCTCGCCATAGTTTTTGAAATATACATTGAACCCGATGAACCCCAGAGTTTTTAAACTGTCCAATAATGCAGCTAATAGGCCTCTGACATGGTTTCTGTAACGACCACTATCATAGACAGCGACCGGAAACATCGGCTTAACGTGCCCTCCGAAGCACGCAATCCTTTTTCTTTTCGGACAATCGGGTGACTCAGCCTGCATTGTAGTAACCAAACTGGGCAATATCTCACAAAGTGATAAATATCAACTTTAGAAGAGAGGAAGACCATCGTATATGGTCGAAATGTCGAGGCACAAGCCTTGTCTCACAACAAACAAGTAAGCCGTGTCAAATATTCAATGTGAGTACACACCTACAATTAAAAAAATACAAGCTTAAAACTAAATATGCGCAAAGGCGGTCTTTTGCTTTAAAGATCTCTTCCAGACAGCCCTGCATTTAACAAATAAATGACTAATCATTATCACATTTAGTGTACTCCTTTTGGGAGCGGGAACAACTACCCTACCGTGATTCAAGTTAGGTAGAGCATTATACCGTTTGTTACTTCTACTGTGACAGAGCTTATGTGATAATGTTAAATAATGATAAATGAAATGAATGTGAGAGAGTGGAGATGTGACCTGCATCACAAGCAGTTTTATTATATAAGACAGCCCTTCGTCAACTTCTAAAGATAGTGTGGCGCTGTTTTCTTTCACATCCAAGCCATTTTAACTAGAAATAGTTACAACAGATACGCACACTTTTCTATTAGTTTCTTTATAGTTTGTTTAAGACTTTCGCGCTTTGTACACATTCTGTACTAGGTCTGAGCGCGATTGGTTGAGATAGGTGTTAAGATACCTTTGCCCGACGTTTCGATTGAGTTGCAACGATCGTGGTTGCAAGCTGACTCAACGTCAGGCAAAGGCATCTTATCAACTTAATACCTATCTCAACCCGATACAATATAAAAAAATATTTTTAGTTGTTATGAGAATCGTTTTAATCTTTCAATAATTTAGTTTTTGTTAAGACAATGAAATAAGTCCCGAAAACAGAGGTTTGTGGACAAAAGGATGGGTTGTTTTTCTCTGACTCAGCGGGAATGAATGGAACTTTCCAAGTACTTTAGCATATATTTATACCAGTATTCTACACTTCTCTTTCTCATTTTTCAATAGGAATGAAAAGGTTGTTATACCATTGTGCTCGTGTCAAAGACATAATTTAAGCTTACAGCGTATTATTCTATTAATTATGTAGAAAGGGCATTGTTAAATTCCGGTTCTGTTCCATTTATGTTAGCCTGGTAGCTAACTTAATTTTTTATTCTTGTTTAGTTCGTTGGGGTCGATTGAACTCGACGAACCTTTGCGTCAGATTTTAAGGCGTCCTAAAGCCTGTGGTAGGTATATGCAATAGTACATTGTTTAACGAGGTGAGAACATGACCTCAGCTGCGCTTCGGGCCTCAAACTACACCCTCGTGGGAATCGCATTTTCTTCCGAGTTATACATAGTGCTTTATACTACACCTATGAGGAAAATATAATCAAAAATCCTTGTAAGATAAAGAAAGATATCACTTACATGAGAAGATATCTTAGGAACATTTGAAGTGTCATCATCCATGCGAACAGAACACAAACAAACAAAACACATATTAATACAGTTACACATTACATCGAAAACACTAAACACTTAATTTACATTAAATAAGTCATATAAATCAAAGAACGAAAAAGAATTCGCGCGGACATGTTGATTTTGCCATATTTTTTACTTAAAAATATAAAAGAGACAAATGAAGCAAAGCACATACTGCCAAAAAATGTAAGTGGCCAGTATCATTTTGTGGGCTTCGACATACAAACTTTTTGTTTTTTGGCATTCGCCTGTTTCTAGTTTTGAATTATGAAATTAAAAAAAAAAATAGGAGGGGAGAAAATACTTTCTCCCCTAGGGGAGAAAGTAAATCCCATATATTTTTGCCGCCCGCATATTCGTTCGCTTGGATTTACGTACTTTCTTTCCTTTTTTCAAGTAAGAACTAATATACTTTCCGAATAGGTGTAGTATAAAGAAATATTTTTTACACGCTGGCGAGTGATTTAATTAAATTACATCAAAACCCAAACGGAAAGGAGATTTTGTACGTCAAATTATAGTTACTGTCAAACAATGCCTAAATGGATTATAGTTGGGTGACCCATAGTTATGTACGGGGTGTAAGGGACAGCTTTACTGATAGGGGTTGCTCAGTCAACGAAACTAAACATCTTTCACTAGGAAATCATTTCAGGAACAGAAAAAAAATTGGTTTCCTCATACTAAATTGTCTAATCGAGGTGGTTATTATGGATAGGGAACCAATTTTTTCTACATTTCCTGAAAGAAATTCCTAGTGAAAGTTGTTCAGTTTCGTTTACTGAGCATCCCCTATCAGTTTGTGCCTTCCCTTACACCCGGAATAATCGTAGATATTCGGTGACCCATAGTTACATGATGCCTATATATATACCAAGTGACGTCACCAGGTGTTTCCTTAATTAAACACAAAATCGTTTGTAAGACGACCCACCGGGCCGTTTCTGGCTAAATTGTCTACAATATGTTACGGAATGTGGTTTAGGTAACAGCTTGTACACTTGTTGGGGTTTGTGAGGATGGATGTAATCCTGGGTTCTAGTTACCAATCTGTTCTGATAACAATGTTCTAGGTTCTATTTCTGAATTCTTTTCAAATAATTTTTTCTAAAGATTCACTTAATAGTTTAGATTTTTATTTAATTCATTAAAATATGTATGTCTATTTTCTCCCATTAATTAACCATACAATGCGTACAGTAACTAATTTCTAATTAATTTGTCGATATTAATTAACTGAACTTCGGTTACATGGCTTCAAACTATGTTGTACTAGTAATTTGCACAAAATGAAAACATCATGAAAAACGGTCTGTAAGGTAAAAATCAAGAACAAAATAAGCTTTATATATGGAAAAGAAGATCAAATTAAAAAAGTATTTATATGACTTCTTGATCAAGACATTAAAAAAAATACTATATAGGTACTAATTAATTAGCTACAAAACAAAACAATATTTTATTATCTGTAAAAATAATGGCGCGCTTATTTCCATTTCAGAACAATTTATCTAAAAATAATTTCATGGAAGGACTCCATCAATGTTCTACTGATATCCAGAAAATAGGGTAGTACATAATCTGTATCCTACGTTTTAATTTAGCCCTGTATAGCAAGATAATCTAGAATTGTAGATAGTCCAGTCATGCCACGCATCTATGAGCATTAATCGAGTAGCAAAGTGAATGCGGGCGTACTTGTATTTGCTCACAAGAGGGAAACATTCTATTTAACTTATTACTTCTGTGATCTAGTGGGCTGAGACTTTTAGTTCTCAGTCTGGTGTTCTAAGGGTTTGATTTTCACGATGAATAAAATATACGTTTCTTAGTTAGGCACCATTTTTATGGGAGGGTCAATTTTTTAATTTATAATGTTCCTTGGGGAAAGTTGTTCAGTTTCATGGGTAGGTTCACTTTCTAAAGTTTGGTAGCTAATTTTGTACTTCCTGTATTCTAAAAAATACGTATAAGAAGCATCCGTGCTTCGGTTGGCATATAAGGGCAATAGGCTACTTTCCAACTAGTCAAATCAGCAACTTTTTATGAAATGTCAAAAACGCTTTTTTGTATGAAAATAGTAATATATGACGTCACATTTTAGTAAATATTGACTAATCAAATCAATAGCTTATATACTTTTAATTCGATTATTAAAATCTAAATGTGCATTTTTTTTAATGATGAATGAAATCCACAATATTTTTAGCCATTAGTTTTAAGTATAAACGTTTTGAATTTTTTAAGCTACCCAGTCAAGTACCCAATTTTATCAACGTCACAGATAAATTTATGGTCTTCATCTTTTAAAATTTGCCCAATAATAGATAATTCGGCCCTCAAATCAATTAGCCAAACAAACCTTATGAATTTTCATAGAAGTAGCCAACTCGCGAACAATCGGTTCCAAGTTTACCATGTGAGTATCATGATCATTAATCACACGATACCATAGGGGCAGACTATAAAGATAAGTATACATACGAGTAATATGGGGTTACTAGACTAGTGGTCGATTTATGAAGCTTGGTCTTGCTGGAGAAAAGATTGCAAAAAAAATACGAGAAACGTTATAAGGTCGAAAACTAGAGGTCAAAAGCCTCTGAATATAAAAGTGAAAGTGAGATAATTAAATGAACGGCTAGCTAAAGTGGTCAACTAAAGGGTTAAATACACCTAGCGAGTACAGTGGCGACACAGTAAGTAAATGTATGGACTGGGCACTCGGCCGAGTTACTCGGCCATACATTTACTTACTGTCTCGCCACTATACTCGTTAGGTGTAATCAAATAGCCATTTTCAAGTACTTTCTCATATACATGCGGGACTCCAACCACCTTCCCCTCAAATAACTTTCAAGTAGGAAAAATTCCACTCTTGACGTAACTCCAAAAACATTCCAACCACGTTTCTATTTGCGGATACCATTACAAAGCCTAAGGATAAACCTTTCCTTCCATGTTACCACATTTTAGGAATTTCCCATATTATTCCCCATCGGCATATCATCAACGTATCATCAATCTTATGGATTGAGAACGGAGACAGCGAACAAAGTGTTTGTAAGTGAATTGAGTAATGCGAGAGGGGTAATTTCGGCACAAGGTTTTGAGGCTCATTCATAAAATCGCGGCTTGATATGTAATAGGTTAGGCAGGGTATTAACAAGGGTCTAATGTGTGCGCGTTTGTTGCAAGGGTAATTTCGATTGGGAGTTTCTAAAATATTAGACACAACAAATCAAAAATTCAACCACAGACAGGACTCGAACCTGAGAATTTGGAATACTGTCCCAATCCCCAACGCTCTAACCAACTGAGCTACCTCTCTGCGGTTGTTTTTTTTTGCATATTTTAGAAATAGCACCATGAGTTCACAAAACACAGAAAATCTATTGGAATTACATATTAGGTCATGGGAAATTTTAACTTTATAGTTGCTGAAAAAATAATAAATACAGATTGGTTAATTATTTTTTTTATTTTTTTAAATTAACGAAGAATATTTATTAACAATACAATATGAACTTTATAGGACAAATACAGATTGGTTTAATTATGTTTCGAACATTATTCTATTCAAAACTTCCTCCTTCGATAGAAATAAGGTACCTACTATTGTTTTCTACTTCTCTAAGGCCCGTATTGATAATCAGCACTCAAGAGTGACAGCGAGTTTAAGTTGGTATCAGAAATGTCATTTCAATACAAAACGACCTGTCAAAGCCATACTTAATATTGCTCTCAATCTTGAGATCGATTTATAAATACGAGCCTAAGTATGTAAACTGGGTAGGTAAGGTATAGCAACAAGCCACAAAAGTACTATTTGATTAAAAATTGACATCACCTCTTTAGGTTTTTTCCAAATTCCCTATCGACATCATTAACGCATCGTCAATCTTTTAGATCCAAAACGGAGACAGACATTTTTCTTTCTGAAAGGTTTGAGTAGTGTGAAAAGGGTTATTTATTTTTGAGGATGATTCGGGAGCAAATCAACTTATATTTTGTTCTTTTTATGCTTTTTTTATCTTCGTTATTTAACTTATGGTGTATGAAGACGCAGACAGCGATGTAGAATGCTTCAGATTCATTCTTCAGTTTCGTTGACTGAGCAACCCCTATCAGTTTGCCGGAAGCTGTCCCGTATATCCGGTCGGTATACATATGCAAGTGAATCTCTGCAGCGAATGTTCTAGAGACCACGCCATTAGGTTTTATCCTATTTTAGCTATCTTTTTCCTCTTTTATTGCACATTACAAGTCCTTACATACCTTATGGATGACACAACGGTTATATTTGACCAATAAATCAATATCAGTTTGATAATGATAATGATAACAGTTAGATAATAGATATGAGTGATCGAGAGAGTCTATTATCATGTCAACAAAGTGGGCTCGATAAGAATAACAAACATATAGAGACGGATTTCGCGAGCTACTTTCGGCATGATGTGATTAATAACTGTTACGCACAATCCCCGAAATCATTGGCCGGAAAAAGGGATATTTCGCGGATTGTGCGTTTTGCAATGCAATTTTTATTTTTAAATTTTTTAAAAATTTTTAAAGAACCTTCACTCAAAAAAAAAACAGCCGTTAAAGGTGTAAAAAACCTTTGTCGATGTTTTATTGTGTTTCTGACTGTGCGTTTTTGTCCGTACGTTTTAATGAAGTTGAACTCTGCGTATAAAGTTTTTTTGTCAGACGTAAATTACGTCAATATTGTCAATTTATCATAAGAGATTTTTCAGCGCATTGACGTAATCTTAAAGGTACATTAATAAAACGACGAAGCACATTTTACATTGCCGAAATTGCAAAGCTATTTTATACGGGACGTTGTAGTAGGTAGTTAGATTTGCGCTATTGACAAAGCGACGGTCTCCACCCCGTTCCCCTCCCGCCCTTCAAACCCCTCTTGTCGCCCGCACGCACGGCACGCGTCGCTTGCGCAGTTCAGTTACTCGGTGGGCCTCTCCAGGGTTAGGCAAATGCGCGGATTTTTTATACACGGAAAGAATATGACAAAGAAAAGCAAATTAATAGCTGACTTTACGGCTGTCAAAGTGAAGTAAGACGCCTAAATTTTTGCAAAATTGAAGAGCATCAAGATAAGTTTTAGAATAAGTACCTACCTACTTAAGAGGTTATTTGAAAAAAATAAATGTTGATTAACTAACTATTTTCTTTTTATTTATGTTTTCAGATCTTGAATCTCTGAACTCTTGTACTGACAGCGTGAGCTACAATACAACGGAATCCACACCACCCACGTTTGCCTGCGCGCTTCCCATAAGGTTACTGAAAAGGTGCACGAGGTGGCGTAAAAGACGCTATGCCATGGTACCTTACCTAATCTAAGTATAAGCGATGGTATCTGATGCTTATTAATTTTCCACACTGACTAATTATGAATAATTAATTTAATAAAGTAAAAAAATACGTATTATATCTTATATACTTTCTTATATTAAGGTTATATTGTTTCATTTTGTGTGGTTAAAAACATCAGATGTCATTATTTATTATAGATAAAGTACCTATTATGGCGTCTACCCTGCCTCGTGGATTAAGCCGGAAACAAACTATCGTCCGTTGGACGCAGACATTCGGTCCTTATAATACAGGCTATTTTCGATTGCTTTACGATTAAGGTTATTTTCGCTTAACATTTCAACCACAATCAAAAATAACCTTTATTCTAAGGCCAGAGAGTGCTGCTGTCTAAGCTGCGTCCGTGGACGTGTCCGATGTTTGCTTCCAGCTTTACCTTTAGAGTGACTTATTATGGGATGCGCGCAAGTGAACGTGGATGGTGGATTTCGTTGTAGCTAACGTTGTCGGGGCGACAAAATTCCAGAGAACGGAATACAAAGGCAAAGTAAACAAATTGGCAATGCAAAGTCATTAAAATGAATGCTAAGTAAATAAAATGGCAATGCTAAGTAAATAAAATGGCAATGCTAAGTAAATAAAATGACAATGCTAAGTAAATAAAATAACAATGCTAAGTAATCTAAAGACAATGCCACAAGGCTAAGTAAACAAAATAACAATGCAAAGTGAACGAGAAGGCAATAGAATCTGAAAAATGCTGTGAAAATGTTAAATCAAAAGAGACGAGTTGACAAACGGGATAAAAAAAAAGCATTTAAAAAATAGATCGTATACAAAATGACAATGCTAAGTTTACGAAACGACAAAAAAATATTGTCGAAATGGTGATGTATTTTCTTTTTAGCTTGTCACTTCGTCTACGTTGCATTGTCATATCATTGTAGCTAGTTTTACAACGGGACAATAGAGGCAAGAGACGATCTAGCCACCGCCGTTCATAATTCTTCATACGAGTTGTTTAAGCAAGTTTGACGGCTCCCCCCCGTTAAGGGAATTTGGTCGCTGCGACAAGAAATTTCTTTGAGTGTTAAAAAAATTTGACTACCCCATATAAAATAACCACTCGAGCAGACTAATTTGTATGGGGAGGTAAAAATTGTGTGCATTTCCTAAAAGAATTTATTTGTCAAGGTTTTTTAATTTCGTTGACTGAGCAGAGCAACCCAAATCAGTTTCGGGAAGCGCTCCGTATTACACACACACACACACACACACACACACACATTACATTAAATCACGCCTTTATCCCTATTGGGGTAGGCAGAGCAAAAACGACCTAAATAAAGGTAATTCCGCCACGTCTGTCAAGTTTTGAGGGTTAATACAGGTAATTATGTATATTGCTATAGTGACAGGTTGTCAGCCCATCACCTAAATTGCAATACACTGAAACCCTCGATTCCCTTAGCTGATTTTCACAGCATGCAGCTGGCACATTCTATGTTTTTGTATCACTCCCAGTCCAGCATGGAAGTTAGATTGATTAATAATGATAACAAAATAATAATGTTTTATTTAATTGAACTAGAAACGAAGGAAATTATATATCTATTCTATTAAATTTTATTACGTATTGTAAGGGACAGCGTCCCGCAAACTGATAGGGGTTGCTCAGTCAACGATACTGAACACATATCACCAGGATTTTTTTTCAGGAAATGAAAAATAAAATTTGCTTTTCCATACAAATTGTCTGATCAATGTGGTCATTTTGTATGAAAAAGCAAATTTTTATTTTCATTTCCTGAAAAAAAATCCTGATGGTAGTTGTTCAGTATCGTTGACTGAACAACCCCTATAAGTTTGCGGGACGCTGTCCCTTACACCCCGTATAATCGTTAGCTATTATATTGATCACTACCTACTCTAGGCATATTGTTTTTGTGGTATTAAGATTTTACAATAGTTTGTATTCTAAAATAAACTATTGAAACATTCTTCGTAAAAAACTGTCCTAATTTTAAAAGTAGGCACCTATGATTAGGCTTAATCCTTTCAAGGAATTTTATTATTTCCCTTCTGCCAGAATAAAATTAACCGAATTTTAGAAGCTTTTAACGGTAATTAATAAAAAAAAATGACGCGTAATATTTAGGTTTGGTCACAGAATATATAAAAGGTTTGGTTTCCCCAAAGATAAAACAACAACATAAAAAATTGACGTACACGAGTTGGATAAAATACCTAAATAATTATTTTACTTACCTCCGGACGAAAACTCCGTCAAAACACAATTTTGCACTCCAGAAGTTTCAAACGTAATGTTTATGGCTACTTAAAAGTTATAACACGTCCATTAGTTTTAAACATACACTGTTGTCTTGTAGTTACTTAGTTACTACATTTTTGTAACCGATTTTTTTTTTAAAACAGAAAAGTAGGTACCTAAGCACACTTCGAAATTGTAAACTATTTCTAAAGTTTCTTTCCCCTTTTCGGCCAGTTCCAAAATATTTAAAAATCGAATCTTGCGACTTCTTGCAGTTTATTTGAACAGCAGCAAAGAGGTTTGAATAAAGAAGTTTTCCGTTAGTTTTCGTGCAGCGAGTGGAGTTTGAGTTGGCGCTAAACCACCGTGCGCATCTAACGCGGCTTCTCAACAGACTGGCCGCTTCACGGGGGCGACGCCATGACAGCCTACACATTCTTATTTTGAAAAAATCTGCGCTGATAAAGAATGGCTGGATGTAATAAAATGTAATGTCTTTTGGGGATTAAAAGTAAATTGCGTTGTAGATTATGACTTTATGACGTAAGAGAGTCTCAGTGTTATCTGCTTGTTTGCAATTTGGGAGGTTTGTTGACGAAAACATTCAGGAGGTAGGTAATTTTCTGATTCTATTTCGAGAGTAATTTCTACACAAAATTTGACGATACATAATTTTCTGATTCTATTTTAAGAGAATTCCTAAAATTGGACTGTCAAACGACGCTCTATCAATTCAAACGGGACAGGAAAATGGCAACTAGTCAAAGCTTTCTTTGAGAGTCTCGAGGCGGAAGATCGGGTAAAACCGGTAAAACGAGACGTAGAATTAACCAGAAAGTACAGGATTAAAACTTATTCCGAAAATACAAAAAAAATTACTTACTTTTGAAAATTCTATCCACCACACCACTAGAAACCTACGTACCTATATCGAGCAATGCCTTGAGTAATATAAACTGCTTTTTAAAGCGGGAAAATTATGTTGTTCTCACGGGAAAACTCACTCAGTCGCGGATGAACCATGAGACGGAAGGTAAAGCTACAGTAACAATATCATTTACCCTGAATACTCCCAATTTGAATGTTGATTCGGGTCCCTTAGAAGCTTGGGACAAGCTGTCACTTGGCTAGATCAATGTCAGATATCAGTTACAACACGTCAAATTTCAGACAAGCGCAATTAAAGTCTATTCAAGGATGCTTCCATCCGATGAACACTGATGCCAGAAACATTTAAACCACCTAATAGCAATAGGCCTCTAATGGTTTGTGTACTCACAAAGTGATAAATTGACAAAAATATCAACTGAATGTCCTCCGTAGGAAGCAAACACATGACCTCTTGATTGGGAACCCATGGCTCAGACCATTGTACCACGGAGGAATTTGGGACTGTCACGGTTAATTGAGTTAAAATAACTGATATTGACTTAGGATGGATCAATGGCAGGTATCAATTACAAAACGACAAGCTTCAGACATACAGGGGCAATTTAGGTTCGTATTTATAAAGCTATCTCAAGATTGAGAGCAATATTAAGTGCGGATTTGACAGGTGATTTTGTACTGGAATGACGTTTCTGATACGAACTCAAACTCGCTGTCACTCTTGAGGGCTGATTATAAATACGGGCCTTAAAGTCGTTTCAGGGATGCTGATGGATTTAGGGTCCCATAGCCCGTAGTCTACATTGGAACCGTAAAAAAACTATGCAGTTCAATTTTAGTAAATGCATACTGCACAGTAAAACCATCTGCATTCAAATTTGATCTAAACTGCATCACAACTGCAAAAGAATAAAATGAAATAAGGTACTCAACTAAGTTTTTTCGTTTTTGAAAAGTAAAAATCGAAGAGAATGTACTGTTTGATACTTTTAAACGTTTTAAATGAAATCGTCAATGTATAACGCTCCATCTGTCCTGTCCTCCTCAGTGACACGTATGACGCATTTTCTGCGTTTGAAGTTTTTAAACGTTTAGTGTTTTACACCCATCATGTAGGTACTCAACTCGCATGTCATTTGTCCTCGTCCGAGGGTAATAAATGTGTCTGGCACTTTTATAATTGTTGTTGTTGTGTGTCCTCCAAAGTGTACATACATTTTATTAAAGCTTTTTCTCTTACAGGGCAGAGCGTCAGTGGATTGGTTTGTAAGGGCAGTTTTAACATTTGATCATAATCGACGTTTTCAGCTAAGTAGGTATGCTGTAAGAGTTTAAGGATTATGACCTGGTGGTCATGACCCATGGTGGTCATGGCCATGGGTTTGGTTACCATCGGAAAACACAAAGTTTTTAACTATTATTATTTTGTAACATTTTTTCCAGTTAGCAGACTGAATATCATAATTTATCTGTCACGAAAAACTATTGCGTGTATCGGAGGGCACGTTAATTTAACATATTGACGCCGATATCTATCTTTGATAGTAGCAAAATCCCAAGCGATTTAAAAAACTTTATAAACAGATCTCATCTGGTTCGTGGGCTGGACCTCTCGATAGAATAAAAAAGTATTTTGACCTGCCCTGCCATATCTCAAGCGTAAGAGTCATCCATATACCTACTTACAGTAATAAGGTCCACTTTACGACATGGATTAATATTATGACGTCACAAACGGTGCTATAGTGGCGCCCCGTAGCGGCCATATTCCGAAATTGCGTATTAACTTGAGCTGCTAATTTAGGCCGAAATTTACGGCATTTTCCACAAGCAGCGAAATTCCTTTTTGTTAAGCTTAGATGTCCTAGAAAAGGTTGACAAAGATACTGTCCGGGCAATGATAGGAACCATTTTGAAAGTGGTGTAGGTATGCATTTCCTACCTAGCGGTCAAACCCCACAAGATAATTATAATAAGGCTTGCCTACAGCGGAAACGTTGGCGAAATTAGTGTTTAGCCTTTATTCCTGTGACTATGCACTCTGTGTGTACATAAGAAATGTAACTTTAAAGAAGAAAAGAAGTGAAGGCTTGTTATTGTCATAGTAGATTGTTACACATTCTGTCTAGAATAGTTCGATAAACTTCCTATTCTCTTTTTGTAATCTCTGGCTTAGACTCAATCCTCATTTCTCTTCTTCAGTCTAATGATTCCTTAACCTTACTTTCCGTCACAGTCTATTCTACTTTACCTACGACGAGATCATTTTCCTCCATATCAGTTTTAAAAAAAACATCGTTACCATAATTTTCTTTCTTTCTAGAACCGTTTTCTCTGTTGGCTAAACTCTACAACCCACTTGAATCTCATCACATAACATTATGTGAATTAGAAGCCAAATGTTCAGAAGCTTGCGTCATCCAGAGATTTGCTTACAAAATGCTTCGTTACCAGCGACTAAATGTTGATGATTGTTCAGGAATTTACAAGTATAGTGTTTATTTTGGCACTCGCAGACATAATATCTTACGGTACTTGGAATTCGTGGATCTGCAATTGGGTACTTGACTGGGTAGCTTAAAAAATTCAAAACGTTTATATTTAAAACTGATGGCTAAAAATATTGTGGATTTCATCATCATTTAAAAAATAAATGCACATTTATATTTTAATAATCAAGTTACAAGTATATAAGTTATTGATTTGAGTAGTCAATATTTACTAAAATGTGACGTCATAACTCACTATTTTCATACAAAAAAGCGTTTTTGACATTTCATAAAAAGTTGCTGATTTGACTAGTTGGAAAGTAGCCAATTTGTTAAACATAATATGTATGGACCAGTCTATTATTTTAAACCTTTTAAATTGTCTGATCGAGGTGGTTATTTTGTATGGGAAAGATAATGAATTGTTCAGTTTCGTTGACTGAGCAACCTCTATCTGTTTCTGGTACGCTGTCCCTTACACCCCGTATTATTATGTTCAAAGAGTACCTCCCTTATTTGTTCTTCATTTGTTTTGTTTCCCCTGCTGTGACGTCAGCAACACTCAATGACGTATTTCATTTGTTTTGTTGGCTAACTGACGTTTATTGACTGTGTTTGACTTGGTGGAATATGGAAAAAATATTAATGATTTAAAAAAAGTACCTAGTAATATTTAAAAAGACAAACTAAGTATTAGGAAGGAATATGCTTCTTATTCTTTGATAAATACTTATATTTGAATCCGTGCTTTAGAGGATTGAATATCAAAAAATAGTTATTTTTCCTTTAAATCTCAAATGAGATAACGATATTGATAGTTAAATTGCATCTGACTTTTCCTATGTACTTTTTTAGGTCATGCCATGTGTTCTACTTATGTTATGGTAATGAACAGCTTTTCTTGGGCTCGTATTTATAAAGCGATCTCAAGATTGAGAGCAATATTAAGTATTCATTTGACAGGTCGTTTTGTACTGCAATGACGTTTCTGATACGAACTCAAACTTGCTGTCACTCTTGAGAGCTGATTATAAATACGGGCCTTAGTACCTAACTCTTTCTCTAATTGGAAAAAAAAAACAACCTACTTCAGTTTCAGTGTTTCAGCCAGTCGGAAAAACCCAACAGAACTTCACAACACCGCCATCTATGCGTTGAATCTCGAACCATCAAATATAATCTTGTTTCACAAACCGTTCCGCCCTCTCATACACTTCAGTTCACGTTACAGGTTCTCTGGAGGTACCGTCTTGCTCAACAGGTGGTACCCTCCTCGTAAAAACAGGTTATGGCGTTGTGTGTATGAAATTAGCCCTGAGGGAACTAAAATGGGGTGGTAGGGAAGTTTTCTTGGACATAAAATATCTTTATTTGGATGCGTAATGACTTTTTCATGATTTTTTCGCGCTATATAGAAGTCAGCAATCATAATTTACAGGGAAATGAGGGCAACAGTGATTTGGAAGATGAATTCGGTCCTCCGTGATCACAGGTTGCCTAGTATACAGGGTGTAAAAAAAAGTACTGCGTCCCTTTAAACCACATGTTCTACTAATGTTAACAAACTACTTAAGCAATGCACAAAAATTTTTGATTGAAATAAAATATTGCCTTGTCCATACAAAATTGCAGAGATATGGAAAACACAAAAAAAAATTCGACACAAACAACACAAAGAACACCCAGACCCAGAAACAGACATCTAAATTCATCATTCCAATGTCTGTCAGTTTGGTCAGTTTTGAAAATAGTTTCATACAGCCATATTCTCCTCGACTTTAAATAATATTTCATTTAGAAATTACATTACGCTTCGTTTTTAGTAGAAAGTCAGTGAAGGTTAAGAAGTAAGACGTAGCTTACATGATTAAATTGATGTAGAGTGTAGACAAGGTATTAGAGGGGCTTGTATACTCGTTTGATTTACGGTCGGTATTTATATTGTAATTAAAAATTAAAGGAAAATAATAACATTTCCTATTTGACGTTAGTTTAAGTCAGATTTTACAGGCTCGTATTTATGAAGCGATCTCAAGATTGACAGCGATATTAGTAAGTATGGAAGTATGGATTTGACAGTTTGACAGGCCTCTTTGACTGAAATCACATTTCTTTTTTTGCCTTTATCTGCTTTGGTATGCGTCTCTGGTAGTGCGATGGTCATAAACATTATCATTATTTATTACACAACATTTCTTCATTGTGAATCGCTTAGGCCCACAGAAGAGTAAATAGCATTGGGAGCTAGCGCTTAGGCCCCTATTGATGAACAGCTACTAAACTATGACAAAACAGTCTGTCAAATCCATACTTAATAAGTATTGGTCTCAATTTTAAGATCGCGCTTCATAAATACAAACCTTTGATTTTGTAAAATTTCTATGAGCATTGGGACTATTGGGAGCATCTAAATTAGTAGTTATTATCATTCATTACAATAGTCATTTCATTACACAAACTTTCTTTACTGTAAGAATATCTTAATAACTGTTAATTTAGGTCATTCTATCGACTCCAAACAAAATAAACGCAGAGAATAGACGAACTTAACACATTGAAATAACTTTTATACTACACCTATTCGGAAAGTATATTAGTTCTTACTTAAAAAAAGGAAAGAAAGTACGTAAATCCAAGCGAACGAATATGCGGGCGGCAAAAATATATGGGATTTACTTTCTCCCCTAGGGGAGAAAGTATTTTCTCCCCTCCTATTTTTTTTTAAATTCATAGTTCAAAACTAGAAACAGGCGAATGCCAAAAAACAAAAAGTTTGTATGTCGAAGCTCACAAAATGATACTGGCCACTTACATTTTTTTGGCAGTATGTGCTTTGCTTCATTTGTCTCTTTTATATTTTTAAGTAAAAAATATGGCAAAATCAACATGTCCGCGCGAATTCTTTTTCGTTCTTTGATTTATATGACTTATTTAATGTAAATTAAGCGTTTAGTGTTTTCGATGTAATGTGTAACTGTATTAATATGTGTTTTGTTTGTTTGTGTTCTGTTCGAATGGATGATGACACTTCAAATGTTCTTAAGATATCTTCTCATGTAAGTGATATCATTCTTTTACTTACAAGGATTTTTGATTATATTTTCCTCATAGGTGTAGTATAAAGCACTATGTATAACTCGGAAGAAAATGCGATTCCCAACTCGTGTGTATTGAGGCCCTCAGCTGCGCTTCGGGCCTCAAACTACACCCTCGTGGGAATCGGTCATGTTCTCTCCTCGTTAAACAATGTACTATTTCTAATGTGCCTTAGTAAACTACGAAGTGGATCTTTGAAATAAAACTCCTCAGGTAAGGTTTAAAAGTTTTGTAATGGAGTCCCAAAATCTCGTTTGTGGACCCATGTTCGTTGAGTCGTTCGATTTTATGAGAAAAGTTATCTTAACGCCATTTCTCACACCTGGTGAGGACAGCTTCGATTTAGTTTTAGTTAAGTACCTAGCTATGGTTAGAAACTTTGGCCTTTGAATTTCTGAAACCAGGATTCATCGAATAATTTTACGGTCACAAGAAGGAAAAAGCTGAGCTGATAAATACCTAAGTACATGAAGTATCATGCCTGTATCACGCTTTAGGGGCATGGCAAATAGGAAGCGGTGCGGCGCCGTTGCGTCGCCGATGCGTCTTTTTTGTATAGAAACTTCAAATCAAGCTGCGCTGCGCAGACGTAAATTACATACAAAATTGACGCGCCTCCGCCTCGCCCGCGCCGCACCGCTTCCTATTTGCCATGCCCCTTAGATGCCATTTTTATTTTGAGGGTTAATTTCAGATTGTTTATGCTGTATTGTCGGGTTTGTTGCCAGTTTTTATATTTCTTTTTATCTATCCTACATACATACATAGGTACATACAGTCACGCTACTCATTTTATTCCTTACTGAACAACTATCAGCAGGAAATTCTTTTAGGAAATGCAAAAAAATTTGGCTTCCCTATACAAATTGTCTGATCGAGGCTTGCTCCAGCAAGATTGTCAGTTCCATTATGAAACATGGGTATTATAAAGTATTATAATATGAAACAAGATTACCGGCTCTGTGATTTGGGGATCTCGTTATCAGGCGAAAGATATTATCTGTCTTACTATGAAGGTCGATGCTCTCGGAGAGGACAAATTAGTATATTTTTTGTATAAAATAGGATAGTTCTAGACTCTTCTGTAGTTCAAAGGCGACAAAATAGTAAATCGAAATTACATTACATACTATCCACGCCTGTTTCCCTAATGGGGTAGGCTAGGCAGAGCGTCAACGACCTAAACAAAGGTCGCCACGTCTGACAAGGTTTGAGGTTGTTTATGATAGATCTGTGGGTACATTTCTGATGTAACTGGTTGTCAGCCCATCGCCTAAATTACAATATACTGAAACCTTCGAACCCCTTAGCTGATTTTTACAGCATGCTCTGGAGTTTTAACATTTCGTGCATAAGATAAAGTTTGAAAAGTTAAAACACTCAAAACGCCATTCAAGTGCTGATTCAAATAGCATTAATTCTTATTATTAGTCTGCTTATTCATTTAACATTTTTAACGAACTTCCATGCTGCACTGGTGGATAAACATACTCGTAGGATGTTCCTGTTGTTTCTCCTCCCGGGCAAGCTGTAAAAGCCAGCTAAGGACTTCGGGAGTTTTAAACTCGTATTTATAAAGCGATCTCAAGTTTGAGAGCATAATTTAGTGTGGATTTGACAGGCCGTTTTGTACTGAAATGACATTTCTGATTCAATCTCAAACTCGCTGTCGCTCTTGAGAGCTGATTATAAATACGGGCCATAGTGTATTGTAATTTAGGCGACGAAGTGCGGACAACCTGCACTATTTATTTATAGCAATATAGAAATCTATCTGAAAAAACCCTCAAAACTAGTTAAACGCTGTGCTCAACCAATGGGCGCTTTTCCACTAGACGGCACGTGAACGGCAACGGCGACGGCACGGCGAGATCACGTGACAATATCTATGGGAATCGATGACATGCCGTGACGGTGCCGTACCGTCAAGTGGAAAAGCGTGTCATATAGTTTCATTGATTTTCATACATTATCTCACCTACGATATCGTCGACGGTACCGTGCCGTCGCCGTTGCCGTTGACGTGCCGTCTAGTGGAAAAGCGCCCTTATCTACTCAGTGGTACACATTATAACTGTTTTTTACACGGGTATTACAGCGCGTTTGGTATTTAATAGGCATTTATAAAATCGATAAACACGTAAGAGATAAAAGCGTGACTTTGTGTATGTATGTATGACCTTTTATCCTTAGGGAAAGTTCTTTGTCATCCTCATCACTAAAACTAGTCTAGCTAGTCATGATATTCGTATAAAAAACCTAAGTACCCATCCACCCACACAACATATCTTGTCACTTTTCGTCTCCCATTACATTACATACGCCTACTAGATAACGAGTATCTGCGCTTTAGTGAATAAGCCAATATGATGATAAAGTGGTGATAGCAGTGATACGTCTGATCACATTTCAAGGTCACCGTCCGAAATGCCGTCAAAACATTATCAATAACACTGTACTACATAATAATTATTATACTATACTCAAAGTGCTATTTTATATTGAAACCATGACAACAACTCACAGTACTACTTATCTCTTCCAGCATAAGCAAGGCTTATTAAAAAGCGTTTCACAATGTCTGATAATTTACTAAGGTTAGAAGGAGTTTGTAGTATATGTGTCTCCAAAAATCCCTCTTTTGGCTTGTACAAATTGCCCCGGAAGAAAAACAGCTGGAACATTCTATGTTTTTCTATCGGTCCTAGTCCAATATGGGAAAATCTTCTCTCGCCCTGCGCCCTGCGTGTTATTGAGATATGATACGGAGGGATGAACATCAAGTAAAGAAAAGGCAGAAAAGGGTATTGAATAAAGACGTGGATATGTTGGGAGAGGACAACCTATGGAAGATGGATGGAGTGCGTGAAAGATGATATGTTTAGAATGGGTGTAAGCGTTGAATGAAAGTTTACCATTTTGAGGTGATAAATAAAATACGGTATCAGCTGTCTATTATTGATGGCACAGATAATTACAATATTAATTAAGGGTTGGGCAAGTTACGTTAAACACACAGGGTACACGTGTGGAGAGAGCGCGGTGTAGGGTACAACTGGCGATCCATCAAAACTGCTGATCTAGCGTCGGGACTGTCCGGCGCCGGTTGTGATATGCTACATACCTGTGTCCCAACAAAAGAATCAGACGGTAGTCTGATGAACCCTGGTGTCAGAGTTTTTTTAAGCATAGCTGATAGTGTGACTATAGGTCTCTGAGATGGATTGTGCAAAGACCACTGTAAAAGACATCAACTGGGAATCGACGTGCCCTCCGAAACGCCACTGAAATTTTCTTTCAGACAGTTTGGTGATTCAGCCTGCATGTCCTACCCAAACTGGGGAAAATCTCACACACCAAATAAAGAAAAAAAATCTAACTTCACTTTTATTTTATTTTTAGAAAATGGGTTTGCTCTTGACTCCAGTCTAGGTCGAGAGCGACAGTGAGGAGTCGACGATGGAGCGAGCTCACCCAGAAGATGACTGTTCACGCTAACTTTGAAGTTTTGGGGGTTGTATGCATTCGGAAACACAGACGCAGGTCGTGAGTTCCACTCTTTTTTCGTGCGCATTATGAAAGAGTTTTTACATAAAAGCCTTTACCTAATCGAGCTACTTTTATACTTAGAAAAAACTTCTGAAACTACGATACACTTTCACTATTTTCCGAATACAAGATTTTTTCGGTAAGCCCGCTACAAGTTTTGTTTGAAATAACTTCGTACGTGGCTGAAGTTCGCTACGTGACCTGGTTGAGGGTATCTGCAGATAGAGGGTTGTCATACGTTCATTCTTTCACGATCATGAATCATGATACATTGAGAGCGTGCAAACTAGCTCTCGCTCTCGATCGATCATCGAACGTCTCTTTCCCTCGCGTGAGTGCAAGAGAAAGCCCAGCTTCCCGCAAAACTGACAGGGGTTGCTCATTTGTTCAGTCGACAAAACTGAACAACTATCACCAGGAAATGGAAATAAATTAAATTTTTTGACTTGCCTATACAAAATTCTCGAATCGAGGTGGTTATTTGGTACCTAACAACAAATGTATTTTTTAAATTCCTAAAAGACTACTGGTGAAATGGTGAAAGCTGTTCAGTTTCGTTGACTGAACTAAACAATCCCTATCAGCAGGAAGCTGTCTCTTACACCCAGTATAAACTTTAAACGTTCTCAACCCCTTGAGTATGGGTGGACCCTTAGTATCTCTGTCGTATGAATGTCTCTCTTGAATATAAGTAAGTTAGCAGTAAATACGCCGAATACGTGAAATACGTGCCCTATTCAGTACGTCTACGTATATAGCAGAGAAATACGCAGAAAGTTTTGTACGTATAATAAATATACTTACATTATTATTACGTATGCTTGACAAAACCACAAATGAAGTAGGTACAATGTTGTGGAAGAAAGTTTGTTGTGTAAGTAGATAAGCACATAATCTACATATTGTGTCTGCGTAGACATAGTATTTCTTATTATAAATGTGGGACGGGGCAGCGGTATCCAGTGAAGCAAACCAAAGAAATATCTTGATAAAACTATTTTATTCACAATCGTCGTTATAACACATTTTTCTAATCGCCATCTTGACACAGACTAACTCTCTTTCATATATCTCTCACTCGCTCACTCATTACTACGTCACTCGCTACGTCATAATTCCATTCCTACATTCGGCCATCCTGCTCACATGTCTGCCCTCAGACATACCCATCTTCCATCCTGACTCTATACAATAAAACAAACATCCTAACAACAACTTACTCTTTAAACTCTCACACACACTTTAGAACTACTTTATTAACTATTTACACTTTAAAAGAAACTTAACATATTAGATAGAACATAAAACACAACTTCTTTAAACATATTAAAATAAAACCATCTTTACAATAAACAACGTAACAAAGATAAACATTCAAGATTCATGCAGACAAAGATTCATATAAAACTTCGACCCCTGTCAAACGGTACACTCTTTTCGTCAATCGAAATAAAGTACTCATTAAGCTTGACATACTTCCTTGTGGTTTTGTACGTCTCTTCACGTAGTACCTCATCTGCAGGTGTATGCCGACTATCTTCGGCCGCCATCTTCCATACGACAGTCGTCTTTGGGGAACGGGTAAACACGTCGTCTTCTTTCAACTGTATGGTCTCCGAGTTGCCAGACTTGCATTCTCGCACACACTGTAACTTTTCGTCTTTAGCATATGGAGTTTTCTTTTCATTATGTTCATTTTCTGTATGAATATTTACTACCTTCAAATATTCGTCATATCCTTGTGAGTATTTCAAATTTTTGACGTAGTTTGTCAACTCTTCTTTTTTCTGTACACTTTCTTGGCACGGAATCTCTGTATGTCCCAAAACTTCGCCTTCTTGGTGCACTTCGTTTCGAAGATTTTCGTCTGCGCAACTTCGTTCTTTGTTCGGAACTTTTTCGACCTGAAGTAGAGAACCGAACATTGCCGACTGTTTCCGTAAAGCACCGAGTGACTGGTTTTCTCGGGTTTCCGTAATCCTCGTGTTGTCACATGCACCTTCTTCTTTGACAGGATCAGGATACCACTGCTGCAGCGCCGCCTTCAACTCCTCGTAGGTTTCGTGTTCATCTTCGCCTTTTAGCCATAGAGCCGCCTCGCCTTCTAAAGTCCTACGGGCTATGAGAAGCATTAGCCGCGAGGACCAACCATAGGTCGCTGCACTGGCTTCTATATCCTGCGCCCATCTTGCTGCAGACACTGTACTTCCGTCTCCATTAAATCTGGTCAAAGTCAGGAACACGGACACCGATACTGATCCACTAGACATATTCCGTGTTCTGTCTTCTTATTTTCTCTTCCAAACTTGCGTGTAAAAAATAGTTAAATAGCTTCGTCGTCGTACACAAACTTCTTATCTTGTCATCGTAGTCCTCTTATTTATATTTTCTTGTTGTATTCGTCTTTTCACATCTTCTCTTCGTCGTGATTTTTAGGTTATGAAAAACCGTATGTCTTTTGTTTGCTGCGTTTTTCTGTTAGTTGCTCCGCCGGGGGGTCGCTACGTCCATCCCGGACGAGCCCCCAAAATGTGGGACGGGGCAGCGGTATCCAGTGAAGCAAACCAAAGAAATATCTTGATAAAACTATTTTATTCACAATCGTCGTTATAACACATTTTTCTAATCGCCATCTTGACAATAAAACGCTAGTTTTATTTACATTCTCTTTGATCTTGACACAGACTAACTCTATCTCTTTCATATATCTCTCACTCGCTCACTCATTACTACGTCACTCGCTACGTCATAATTCCATTCCTACATATATAATTATTTACAAAACTGTAAGTTACTCATTTTAATAAAACTGTTTTTAACGGATTTAAGTTTTTTTCACATATTTTGAAATTCCTTTTCGGTCCCTTTACAAGAGCCGTAATCGCGGGAGACGTAGGAAATTTCAAAATTAATTAAAAACACAACTTGAATTTGTTAGGCAATCCCTCAGGCATAAGGCAAATGGCAAACTCTTTCAGGCAAAAGGTATTTATGGAGTAGCGACATGGTGCATCGAAAGCTTTTGAAAATAAAGTAATTTTCACTCCATCGATAGTCTATAAATAGTGGGTACAGAACCGCAACATTAAGCTGCGTTTTAAAATTGCATCCATCCACACGGATCGCAAACATATCGATAAAAAAACTGTAAAATGTTTTGCTGGCTTTTATAGGCACTTCGGGTTCCTCTACGCAGCTTTTAATAAAACGCAGCTATGCTATCGATTCGGTGAGGTCACGACTTGACTAAAATTATTGCTTTCTGTTCTTTCAGAATAGAAAAAGACAGGTGACCATTTAGTCAAGATTTTGTGATTTTGTGCGCGGTCAAATTGCCCTCAGTCACAGAATTATACTATAGCCTCAGTGTCTAAGGGGCACGGCAAATAGGAAGAGGTGCGGCGCCGGTGCGTCGCTGGTGCGTCGTTTTTGTATAGAAACTTCAAATCAAGCTGCGCTGCGCAGACGTAAATTACATACAAAATCGGCGCACCGGCGACGCAACGGCGCCGCACCGCTTCCTAAATGCCATGCCCCATTTAGGGGTGATTTTTTAATCAATTTTGTTTCTGTTTTCAATGTTAAATAATTTTGGATCTTTTTAGAAAATAATAAGTTCAGATAGTGAAAATATTTTTTAAATTGTTCTCTATTCCTGGAATAATAAGTTCAGATAATGAAAATAATTTTTAACTGTTCTCTATTCCTGGAAGTGGAATATATTTTAGTCATTTGATTCAATATGGCGGCCCGGTAACAAATCAATCTGTAGGAATACGGGGTCAAGCGTGGGCAAATACTTTAGCGGCGTGACCCCGCTGCTATGGGCAATAAATACTATATAGGGTGTTACGAAAGATACAGCGATAATATTAGCGAAAAAAATTGCTGACCAAACTTTAAGGTGTCAACCTACCCATGAAACTGAACAATTTTCCCCAAACAACATAGGTCGAAATGTAAAAAAAATTTGGCCCTCCCATACAAAATGACTAGATTTCCTGACACCACCGTTTGTATGAGAGGGCCTTTTTTTTCATATTTCGACCTAAGTTCCTTGGGGAAATTTGTTCAGTTTCATGGGTACATAGAACTTACCTGTTTTATGGTTTAAAACAGTCAAGTTTTGAGGGTTATTCTAGATTGATCTGTATATTGCTATAGTAACAGGTTGCCATCCCATCATCGCCTAAATTACAATACGTAGGTACTAAAACCCTCGAATCCCTTAGTTTATTTTTACAGCACGCCCGGGAGGAGATGCAGCTGATACATTCTATGTTTTTCTATTACTCCCAGTCCAGCATGGAAGTAGTCAAAGGTAGCGTTATGTTTTTTTTCACACCCTGTATTTTTATAGCGGTCAGTGGCTATAAATCAGGATGTCTCCTAATAAAGATCTTCTCCAAACTGAGGAATGTGTACCGCACGATGGGAGTTTATTTTTATAAGCGTTTATTTCGTACCGTAATTTCAGAGAAAGTACCATGAAAAGGCAGGTTTTCTGACATATCTTGCAGTTTTTTTTTTGGTACCTGAAGGCCAATCTTTTTGATTTTTTTTTTATATATTCTCCCGTTTGGGAAGGCGAAGAGCGTGAGCCCATGCAGCCTACTCTTCAGAGTGTATTGTGAAGCGGACGTGGGCGAAGTGTGGGAAGTACCTAATCGTAAACTGATCTACGAGTGCCAAATTAATAATGTGTCCTCACGCGTTCGACTCTTATTCTTTCTCCCCCTCGTCGCGACCCGCACCTCATCTTCAAGACGTTTGCCTCTATCTGTACCCATCGCAACTCACAAAATAGCTACCTAGAAATAAAAAAAGTCCAGCAAAGTGGTAGTATCAATAAATACATATTCCAAGACGCCATGTCCACGTGTAGGTAATATGGACATAACCACTAAAACAGTTCGTCGCAGTTGGTTAATCAATCAGATTATGAACAGATTTAGAGTAAACTAGATACCGCATGCCTACTTTCATGTATCTAGTACATCGGATAAAAGAGATGGCTGGAGTCAAGTTATATAAGGAGTTGAAGACGGCTGCCCTTGAAAGACACATCTGGAGAGACATTCATAATAGATGGCCAATGTTGTAGTGAGTATAGTTTCCTTCAATTTAGGTGAGTTTAAGTTCCAGCAGTGGACTGTTGCACCTGAAATGAATGTATCATTATGAAGGCAAGAAACGTCATGTCTATTGCACAAACATTACAGGCAAGCTCGGACGAACGGGTTGCGGTTTCTAACCTAACTCATCAATGAGATTATCCCTGTAACGTGGTCAGGACATGATAGTAATCCTATCAAATGCAAAATTTCAATCTCCCAATCCCAAAGCAGATTATGCTTTGCGGAGATATTGGTATATGACGGAACACAGCAAGCTGTTTGGCGCCGGATTCCGGTGAGAGGGTGGTCGCGAGCCAGGCGGTCCCTTGCGGAGCCTACCACCGCTTTTTTGGGATCATTCAGCCGGACTGTTGCCCGGGGTGGCCCACTAGGAGATAGATCCGATCCCACCTCAATGTTTATATCGCTCTTTCTCAGTCCAGAGAACACTGCGCATGCATTAACATCCCGGAAACCTTTTCGATTTGCTGTCACAATCTAAATTGGGAAGCGTTCGGAAATGTGTAAGGCTCGTATTTATAAAGCGATCTCAAGATTGAGAGCAATATTAAGTATGGATTTGACAGATAATTTCGTACTGTAATGACATTTCTGATACGGACTCAAACTTGCTGTCACTCTTGAGAGCTGATTATAAATACGGGCCTAAATGTATTTGGTGAATTAACTCGTATATACGCAGATGTCTTTACGTAGCGATGGAAAACGCCACAATTTCCGTTGAATTTGGAGAAATTGTTTCAGATTAAGTTCGTAACAGGTTCTGGTAACATGGTTACAGAAATTGTTTGAAAAAGCTTCATATAAAAAATAAAAAATAAATTCACATACATACATAAAATCACGCCTGTATTCCTAATGGGGTAGGCAGAGTAAAAGCGACCTAATAAAAGGTCGTTTCACTACGTCAGATAAGTTTTGAGGGTTATTACAGGTGATTTGATTAGGTATGTATATTTTACAGTGACGGGTTGTCAGCCTATCGTCAGACGTGGCGGAACGACCTTTGTTTGGGTCATTGACGCTCTGCCTAACCCATTCAGGCGTGATAGTATACGTATGTTTTATGGCATCTATAGATGAAAACCTAGTACGCATCGAACGTGTTAACCCACTTTTCTAGGTGGAAATAGCACGTAAATCTTTTAATACCAGTTGATGCGGTGACTAAGAGATTTTCAAAGTAAGTGCTCTGTAAAATAATGGACTATCTCTTTATAGAGCAGGTTTTACCGTGCCGTAACCACAGAGTAAATCATTATTGAATGAAGGATGATCGTAGCTAAGTAAATAAAATATAAATACGTAATTCTAAGTCTATTAACAAAATTATTCATTTGTGAAATTTAGTAAATTCAGTCACAGCGAGCAGATTTTCAATATTTTCATCTTTTTAGAACTTTATTCAATTTAAAACGTGTCGCACGAGCAGATATCAAACCCAGGCTAGAGCTGGCAATAACGGGAATATCTGACGCGGCAGGCAACTTTATTGCAGCTGAGCTCATTGAAGCTAGTTCACGCGGCAAGCTGAAGAGCATTTAGGAGCATATGACACTAGTAATATTAGAAAATATTGTTAAAATTGTATTTTCTTAAAGTTCAACCCACTTTCACTCCATAGGTATCTCAGTCTATACAAATTTTAGTGAATATTTGTAGCGGCTTTAGTCGAAGATCATACTTACCGTGCGGTAGTGTGTAATTTTTGTGCTCCTGATGAAGGCCATCGTTATTTATGATGGCCAAAAATCAACGTCTTAGCCTCCGTAAAAAAAAGTAAGCCACAACAAATATTTATTATGAATAACACTTGCACTTCATATCTTCTTGCGGGTGGTATAAAAACTATAAATTATATTATTTCCTGATAGAATTTGTATGTGAAAGTTGTTCAGTTTTGTTCTCTGAGCAATCCCTATCAGTTTACGGGAAGCTTTCCTTCTTACTTTTGTTTTTATTTAATTCTCATTTTCTAACATTTTAACGTGCAGTGTTAAACATACATTTTGTTCAATGTAGGTTACTACGCAATTAGTTCTTATTTATGGTCTCTAATTAGTTCACGGAAACTTCTTTCCATAATAATTCTTATTAGTTCTGCAGAATTAAAATGTAGAGCATAATAATGTTAATGATTAAAAATTATACGACGGAATGTGTTTAGCTAACATGCTATTGTAAAACTTAATTATTTCTGCAAATTGGTTCATTCTATTTTTTCTGCAAAATTGTATTTTTAGTTAGTAGGATGGATATTGTGTGGTTCTGCCCATAATGGGAGAATTAAAAATAAATTAATTGTTAAATATCACAAAAACATATGGCATGGGAAAACTCTCTTTCGCTCTTAGCAGTTTTTGTTTTCCTTTGTGAAGTCGACAGTAAAGGTAACATTCCAAGTTTGAGGGTTACCCGCTGCTGTAGTCTGCTGCTGCGTGCAGTCCAACATGAAATAAGTATAGTACCTCTGAAATCATCTAAATTATAGGTACTTTGATCAAAAATATACATTTAGTTTTCCTCCTGTGGACCAAAGGTAGAGTTACTCCAGCACCCAAGGTATAGTCAAATGAGAGTTACTATTGTTCAAAAATGTTAATAATACTAACTCCTTCGGTGATATATAACTCAACTCAACCGCTGTAACGCAACAGTTGGTCCCAAGTTGACTAGTTTACACAATCTGCTGCATATTCAACAAATTTTGTCAAAATTAAACAAGCTCCACTACTGTAGCAGTGGGACATTGTAATATTTCACTGTATTTTGTAACTTGCAATATTTTAGTGGCTAGCTGCAAAATACGGGGTGTAAGGGATGGGACCGTAGACTGTTTTTTTCTTATATATTTAGGTTTTAGGTCAAAGACCTAGGCATAAACCCCACGCAACCAGCCGTGGGTTAATAAATACAATTGTGCGCCCTCAAATTCTATGCCTGTTCTCTTTTCGCACAGACTCTATACCGCTGCGCCGTCACCAAAAGTCGGCTGGGATGACTTAGTATATTTTTTGAGGATTTTTTAGCACTCACAATGCTTTTTTATTTCATATTGTTTCTTCCATGACTCTACTGTAATGCCGTTTCCGTTTATTTTTTTCAATAATATTTTATTGCAACTGTGCAGTCCAATACTGCAAGCAATCTTGTCTGTCTGTTATTTACACGGAGTCGAGAACAGAAATGCTACAAATTGAGACGGAGCTGCAATCAGAAAATACTCCGATAGCTCAAAATGGCAATTATATTGGGACAAAGATTATTATATATCTTCAATAATACTGGATTTAAAAATAACATAGAATGTACCAGCTGCTTCTGTTTCCATGCACACTATATTGTATCCAGTAAAAGGAGCAGAAAGAAAATTATTACACGTAAATCAGTTCTTTTAAAGTTATCCCTATTATTTGCCTGTTTATCGCCTTTAACTAGATTTTAAGGCTTTACCTAACCCGTGAGGATTGATGGCGTGACCCAAAGTTAAATAGTGCAGGCAATCTTTGTCTGTCTGTTATTTACACGGAGTCGAGAACAGAATGCTTCAATTTGAGACGGAGCTGCAATCAAGGACACTGTTGACCCGACAGCTCAAGACATAGCTTATGTCGGATCCGAACTTATATAGGGTGTACCAATTATACAATCTATGGTCTAACGGTCTAAGTATTTGGTCCTTACATATGAAATTGCCGGTGTTTCATAGTTGTCAAAGACGTTGCGAAATTTTATTAATTAAAATTTTTGTCTATTTTTCATCCGACTATTTCAGCCTTGGAAATAAGATGATTTCCCGCTATTTAAAGTTGCCAATGTCCGTTTCTAGGGTACCGGCCTAACAAATTTTATCAAAACCGATTCAGCGCCATATTGGCCAGCAAAAGTATCATACAGACAGCAATTTTCGCATTTCGGTAATAGTAAGTACCTAAGCTAAGTAAAATCAAGGCTTACGGGTTAGAAATACGGTTAACGGTTTAATGGAGCCATTTTCTTTTTGGCTGATTTTCAAATAAGTAAGTGATGAGTTGTCAGCTAATGGCGATTTTCACTAAATTCTCATTGGTGATTTATTTGTAAAATTACTAGATAACGATTGGGCTTGGGTCAATTATAAACTGTCAATTTCATTTAAGAAGCGACTCTGAGATAATTATTGCTATCGAAATTAACTATTGATATTGTCGTCACTGTCTAGGACCAAAACCCGAAATTCAAGAACCTATTTGAAAATAGAAGAAGGGGTCATATTTCTAGTCAAATTAAATTTAATTTTGATTGACGAAGGTAATAATATAATATTTACCAATTGAAACAATCTTGTATTGTTAGATCTGAA
Source organism: Scrobipalpa atriplicella (assembly GCA_029255725.1). Lineage (NCBI taxonomy): Eukaryota > Metazoa > Arthropoda > Insecta > Lepidoptera > Gelechiidae > Scrobipalpa > Scrobipalpa atriplicella. The sequence goes on from JARACY010000292.1 coordinate 34,845, forward strand.
AACAATTAATGACTAAAACAAAGATATTTTCTGTCTCTAGCAGCAGACTAGCTTCAGCCTTGAGTTTTCGATCCGGAGTTGTTCCTATTTTGGCCAGGACAATGAAGCTTTAATCTATTGACTGTTTGTTACATTTGGCGACCTAGAACGCTATATCTGTTATGGTTTTTAGGTTGTCGACGTGAAAACCCTTTTAGCGGTTCAAAAACTATGTAACCTAACCATCTTCAATCAAAACGTATTATAATAAAATTTGAAATCATTATGTTGTACATAATTAAAATGTAGCGTTGTCAACATGTTTTCTAGTCTCTGGACTTCTCAGTAGATGATTGGTAAGCAGTTATGTAAATAGAAATTCAATAGCAAGATGAACTTGCCTACTGCTTTATAGACATTTCTTGGTATTAAATTGAAGTGTGAGTGAGAAATTGAAAATATCCCAGGTATTGTGATTTGATTTAAAAAATTAAGGGCTTATTTAGACTTTGAAACTGAATGATTTTTCAATGTTAGGTCGAAATATGAAAAACATTGGACTTCCCATACAAAAGGTGACAGATTTTCAAGTAATTTTGTATGGCGGAGCACCAATAATTTTTTTCATATTTCGACCTACGAGTATGTTCCGAAAGAGTCGCGTCCGAATGAGGGTAGACCGATAGGGTTTCCCTTAGAAGACGTCAACATTCGCCTTGCCAGTCTACTCGTGACTAAGGATCTTGAAATAGCTCTGAAATATCGAGGTAACAATAAATATAATCGTGGGAAAAATCCCATTCAAAACCTAATTAACAATCTAAAGCTTACTATTCAAAACAACAATCTAATTGTAGTGAACAACCGCGAAAATCTCAAAATTTATATTCGTAACTAGATGCCGTAAAATGGTATCTTTTTGCGCAGAAGGCCAAAATTTATTGTTAGTTATTAGCTGCAACTCGATAGAAGAGCATCATTAACTGTTTCTTGTTTAATGGAACAGTTAAAGTACTTTTAATTAGCTTGTTAGGTGTTGTGTTGTACTTCTTTGTATCTTATTACATAGTGTATTTATTTTGTATTGTATTATAATTGTAAGTTGTAATATAACTTACGCATTCTCTCCCATAATGACTTGTGTAACGGCCACTATCACACACAGCGACCGGGACCGACGGCTAAGCGTGCCTTCCGAAGCACGGATTTTTTTTTTCTGCCTGAAAGTCAGGTGATTCAGCTTGCATTGTCCTAACCAAACTGGGGAAAATCTCACAAAGTGATGAATTAACAAAAATTCACTTTGTGGGAAATCAAACCCAGGACCTCCGGTTCGAAAGCCCATGGCTTAGATCACTAGGCCACGGAGGCCGTTATAAGCCAAGACAATATCATGCAAACTTCCCAACCTTTTTCTATTTTGTTTGTGCATTTTGTATGCAAAGTCAGGCTTGAGCGGTTAAATGCCTAAAATAAGCTTATTTAAGAAGCCTGTATGAACAGATAAGAGTTGAGAATACAGAAAAATTGAGCCTGTTCGTTCACGTTAAGCTCTGAATTGCTTAGTGAAGTTTTCGAACATGATATCCCTAAAAAAACACTAACACCCACATTTTTTGCGTTCCTACTCGTTGAGCCAAAAACTTTTTAGACACATTATGTAATTATCAGTTTACAATCTCCAATTTGCCAATTTATTTCTTAGATTATCTTCAATTTCTTTTTAATTGGCTCCAACGACGTAATAACATCGTTAACTTTTTTAGGGAATTTCGTGGCAGTTATCCAATTTTGTTACAATTAATTAAAAAAGTGTCTTGGTTCTCGACTTTTGATGAAATGTAATATTAGGTGTAGGTTCCTCTTATATAAGAGAAAATGGCGTCAATTCTCGCGGCATAATTTTAATTCCAATTCTTAGCAGCGCTGTCACTTTCTTAACTTTGACATAAGAACAGGATAGTAAATAAACACATGTTATTTTGATATTCCTAATTTGACATACCTTATTTTTTTTTAATTGTTAATGTTCTAGCTCTACATTATTTTTCGCAGCAAGTACAGTCCATAATTATATTCAGCAGTAATTACTCAGTAGTTTAGTTACTAGAGGTACAATCGCTGAGTTTGTATTAGAGCTACATCCTGCTTACAAATAACGAGCATGGCGGGGGTAAATAATTAACACGCTGATCACTTTACCTTAAGCTTAACTTGGTTAGTTCCACAATGCTCCAAAAATTACGCTCAAAATATCATAGAAAGACGCAAGGTTTTTTAGGCAGTACGCAAACTGATAGGGATTGCACCGACAAAGAAATTGAACACAACTTTCACAATTCTTTTTTTCTGATAATGAAAAAAAATATAAATACTTTCCCAAACTGTATATACAAAGTGGTACCTTTGAATGGGAAAGTAAATGTTCTTTTTTTTTAAGTTTCATAAAATTAAAAGAAAGAAAAGGAAAACCTACAGGAATCTACATCAACCAATAGAAAATTAAAAGAGGGCAAGGAGAAAGCAGAATGTAGAGACAGGCGTTGATACCTGTTTTAATTTAATATGATGATAATATTTATAACCAACATAGTTTGAGTGACTTTACGGTTCAACATAATATAGGGAGCTACGTTAAAAATAAATTAAACGTAATGAAAATCCCAGTGCAACTGCCTACTTAGGTACACTACACACAGTGAGTGAAGTTCATTAGTGCGGCAAATACTACACTTTTCAACAAGGCTCTTCAACCCACGGAAGCTTATATCGAGTCACTTCGTGGAGCTAGCATGCTTAAGCTACTTTAAAGAAATTGGTGCTTAACGAACACATTTTAAGAGCCTTGTGAAACTACTCGCTTTCACACAGTGATCGTGAAATTTATTAGGGCGGAAAATACTACATTTTACAACAAGGCTCTTCAAGCTAATATCGAGTCACTTCACGAGTCACCACGGTGCAAGCATGCTTTAGCTACGTTAATAAAATTGGAGCGTGACGAACACATTTTCAAGAGCCTTGTGGAACTACTCACTTACATACAGTAGTTCATTAGTACGGAAAATACTACACTTTACTACAAAGCTCTTTTAAACTGTGAAAGCTCATGTAATCATTAAAATTTTCAGTTTCATAATGCACTATTCTGCTTCGTGGAAACTCCTCTTTCCAAGTCTGGAAGAGATCGGTCTCAGTGTAATAAGACCACCTTTATGTTACTAAGTAGGTTCATTGTTTTAAGCATAATCTTTTGTTCATATTTTTTATTACCTTAACGAGTTTTTACTTGCTTACTTACAACTTAATTACTTGCTTTGTAACCCAAGCCCTGTCAATTTTCATTACTGACTAACGACGCACGTTCTTGTAAGTTTAAAATGTATTATCTAAGGTAAATTAAATGTCGTTAACACAAACATACAGGGTGATGTGGAAAGTAGGTTTAAATTTTCAAATAGTTGTATATACGCGTGAAACTGATCAAAGTAATAATATTGCTGTGTTTCGTCGGTGCTTCCATGTTAGACTGGGAGCGATAGAAAAACATAGAATATGCCAGCTGTATCTCTTTCCAGCTAAGGGATTCGAGGGTTTCAGTATATTGTAATTTAGGCGAGATGGGCTGACTGACAACCTGTCACTACAGCAATATACAGATCTATCTTAAACAACCCTCAAAACTTGTCAGACGTGGCGGAACGACCTTTGTTTGGATCATTGACGCTCTGCCTACCCCATTAGGGATACAGGCGTGACAGTATGTATGTATGTATGTATGTTGCGTCGGTGCGTGAGAGTGCCAGTGCCATAACAGGCATCTTCTGGGAGAGCTCGCTCCATCGTCGACTCTGTCACTGTCATCCCAGACCTTGTGTCTAGAGTCAATAGCAAACCCATTTCTAGTAAAAAAAAATACTATTGCAAGTTGTTCAGTTTTATAATTATTATACGACACCCCCTTAAATTATTATGAATATATAGGTTTTGGGTTTTAGGTTTATAGTTTATAATAAATAAAAAAGTATTATGCCAATTCATGTGATTGATTTTGCATCAGGAAATTTATTTCCTTTGTAATTAAATATTTATACATCTTCGCATATTATAAAAACATCCTGTGTGTGTATTGATTAATATCCTTAGACCTTATTTCCTTTCATTAAACAGTAATTAAAGGTGTTTTCTTATACACTGGGCTTTTCACGTTAAAATGAAAACGGAGATCTTAATGGTAAAAGAAAAGAAGGCATTGTCTTTCAGTAATAATTTTACTCGACGTTTTACTGAATTTACTTAAAAACTTGGATACTTTTAAGATGGACTCTCACTTAGGCTCGTATTTATAATCATCTCTCAAGAGTGACAGCGAATTTGAGTATGTATCAGAAATGTCATTTCAGTACAAATCGACCTGTCAAATCCAAACTTAATATTGCTCTCAAACTTGAGATCGCTTTATAAATACGAGCCTAAGTTTCATCCGGATCCGTCAAGACATCCAAACTTGCGCATTATAAAAAAGAAAAAAAGTTTGGTTTAACTGCGATCAAACCTACGTCCTCAGCACAGCAGGCAAGGATCTCATACATACATAAAATCACGCCTTTATCCCTAATGGGGTAGGCAGAGCCAAAGCGACCCAAAGATCGTTCCGGCAAGGATCTCTCCACTGAGTTATTAAAGCAGATGAATATTTACAATTTGTGATTGAAGTTTATAATCAAAATTTCATCGCCACAAAATTTCATTACTTTTCATAACATTTACAAATTTTCATTCACTGAAAATGATTCATGCCTTCATATCGTTGTTTAATGAATTGCGCAGCTAAATCAAATAATAAATCAATTTTAAAGCCGCATAAGCGTTCAGAATCCTCCTGCAAAGAAATCGGCTAAAATTGTGATCAAAATAAACGCATTTCCTTGCGGAAACCATAATTTGTTCTAAGTAAGTAATTGAACATAAAAATTTAGGGATAAGCGTTTTTAAAAAAATTGTCTGGTATAAATTGCTTCTGTGGCATGAAATAAATCTTTTGAATTGCAGTTTAGATCAGCACTATTTATGCAATAAAAAGAAAAAAATATTTTAAACAAAGTAATAGGTACAAACTAACATTACTAACAACAACAAAATAACAAATTTTAAACTTTCGTACATATTAATCGTGGGTATAATTTTTCGACATATTCTTTATTGCACGTTTATTGAAAAAAATACATGGTCTAATTTAAGACACCCAAAAATGCCTAATCTGCAAGGCGCTGAACCGAAAAACGGTTGGCCTAGAAAACTTGATTGCGTTAATTACTATACTTTAGCCAGGAAAGGGACTATTGTAGGTAGGTACACCCTGTACAAAGGACAGATTTGAATTTCCAATCAAAACACCAAAGCATTTTATGTAAATATAACCACATGTCCGCACAGAATCGGCCCCTAGACCTTTAATAGACCCTTAACTTCCAAATTAAATTCTTAATTAATACACAACTCGAGTTTGGACACTGGTCTCGATTCGAACACAAATTTCTTAACCTTATTTTTTAACGGTTATTTTCCATCAAATATTTTATAAAAAATCACGTGGTTAAATTGATGATGATTGAAATGACGTAACACGCTTCCAACGCAAATAAGGAATTTTTAGAACAGACTTATTTATACAAAGCTCTCTAATTTTGTGTAATTTCAGAAATCATCTTCCATCACTTTGACTTTGGCAGCGCTACAATCAAATATTATTTTTTATCCCATTCATTATTGTCAAAGTTGATAAAATGATAAATCTCATTTAAATCAAGAAATTTTATTGTGCCTACCTTACCTAAAGTAAACTGAAACGTTTACTTTTTTTTTTAAACGAAGCTTAGACCTGTCCGTTTTAATCCTATACGAATAAGCCATTCAGTTTACATAATGATTAATAACACTTATTAATAGTTTAGTAATATATTAGTCAAGAAAATATGTTTACCAGAATCGGCACCATTGAAGATCAGCAGCATATTTTTAAAACTTTTTATTTGCTTCCTCCGATGATCGAGATGTTATTTTTAAACTCGATCGAACGATCAACTTTGAGTTTGAGTTCCGAAACAATTAGGAATCGTGGAATGAGACATTTTGAGGCCAGCGGATTTTCGTTTAAAAGTTAAAGTTCTCGGAAATTGTTGCTAAAACATTTGGTAAGTATATAAGTAATTTTCTTTTTCTTTTTTTTATACATGTCAAACAAAATCTTATTCGAATTTACTCATAAAAGTTTTTAATTAACGTTCTGCCTAATTTTTGTTTTCAGACTTGACTCGGAACAATAACAAGTAGGTATATTAATTAATTGAATAAAAGGAAGCGATAAAAAACATAGAATTTCCAGCTGTTTCTTTTACTTTGCATACTGTAATAAGCAGTATATTAAGTTGCTAATTGTTTCAGCACGTCACTGTAGTGATAAGTACACATTTGGAAATTCTCTCTCTTATTCAATGTTCGATATAGCAAAATCGCCATAAACTAGGCTCCTGACGCTCTGACTACCCCAAAATAGATAAAAGCGTTTTTTAAGATTCAAATCGTCGTAGAAAGATCCAATTTCCTAAAATTAGGACATTATTTTCGATTCTATGTCATACTTTTTTAAAGTTTTTCTCATATTATGGAATTAGGCATGAACCTGGTTCTGAAGTTGGAAAATTAAATATTTTTTACACTTTATCAGATATTAATAATTATGCGTTATTTAAATTGAGTAAAAGCACTCAGGTACGTTTATAGCTCACATGTACCTCATACACATACTAAGAAATGATTAGGTAGATCAGAGAGTACTACTATTTGTCAAAATATGTAGTGAAAGTGCACTCGTAATAAAAAAATACCAAGATCATTGATACAATAATTTTTGGAAATATTTGTATGATCCCACAGATTTTATAACATTTCTACAACGCAAACAGAAAATCAATACAATTTCCATATCTATCGCTCTACAACCGATATGCTATCACTAACAGATGTTTCAGATGTTTAAAAAACATGAAAACATGCCAGGGACATCCTATCGCTGTCATCCGCGAGTATCACAGGCTTCAAATCTTATCCTACCAGCCAGTCTGACTCAGCCATCGGAAGCGCTCGCACGAACGACGCCATTTTGATCGAAGCGCGTGAAAACAAAATTCAAACTTTGTTCTAAATTCAAATAGTATATTCTTCTTTTTTTGTTGTGGTCTCACTGGCACTCGCAAACTTTTTAATCAGTGATCATCATTCTTTATTTAATTTGAGTTGGGAACTCTGGTGTGCACTGTTTTCTTTGAAACTGGCTGGAAAGTTTTGAGAAAGGAGTTTGGATTTTCGCTGACTTTTGGGTGATCAAGACTTTTTTTGGTAAGCTATCTTTGTTTTATAACTAGCAGTTAAGTACAACTTTTTTGTAGTTTAAGTAGGTAGAATATTTAAGTATGTAAGGAAAATTATATTAAAATAGGACGTTTGTTTTTATTTTTACGTCAAATATTTTTTGTCCAAATATTTTTTTATTGATGTATAGTATAGTACGAGTTAATCCTGTCTCAATTGTGTCATAACTTTTTGTAAGATCAGAAATAGGTAAATTATGTTTTCCTACATAGCAACACGCACCATGCCTGTCTTTTCTAGGGGGCAGGTAGGTAGTCCTAGGAGCAACAGCATTGCAGGCTAGCGTTGGTCTTCCCATCCCAGAAAAAAAATGTGGTTTTGATTAATCTTACGTCGGTGTGATGGAATGTTATCTTTATCGTTCTGGCCTGGCCAAGACTGGAATCAACAGAAACCACATCTTAAATTATAAAAAAAAAGAGCGTGTGTGCCGAGCACTCGTGTCAGAAGTGAAACTTCTTTGACATTTCTGACATCGTAACGGGACAAACGGGACAATCCATAATCGTCCCCGTTTGCCCGTGACGCGACCTTGAAATTTTACTCTCAACGCGTCTAAAGAAGATTCACTTCAAAAATGCTAAAACTATCTTGCGTCATCATCGACTTGCTTGCTTGGGAAAAAAAGTATAAAAGGAAAGAGATAACAAATCTTAATCTGGGTTTACAACTGTCAAACATGATGTTAATTGCCTAGTAGATAACATTTATTTAAAGTTAAAACATCAAGATCTGACATCGCTATCTATAGCAACGTATTGATGAAAAATAATTTCTTTGATATTTATTTTTTATTCCGAAATTTCGATTTCTTTACAGAAGTCGTGGTTGCGAAGACAAATAAAACTTAAACTCGTCATACAAATGACATCATCATCAGCTCATATACGTTCCCACCGAGGGGCACGAGGCCTTAGTCAACCACGTGGGCTCAGTACGGATTGGTTGACTTCACACACAACCTTTGAATTTCTTCGTAGGTGTGTGCAGGTTTCCTCACGAATGACATAAAATAAAAAAATATGCGTTAAACAGCATTATTTTTTACGCCCAGTATTTTATTCTTATATCATCATCATCATTCTCCTGCCCTTATTCCATTTATTTGGGGTCAGCGCAGTATGTCTTCTTCTTCCATTCATCCCTGTCAGCCGTCAACTTAGCACTCACACACACCAGCTCTAGACATTCATCTTTCACAGAGTCCATCCATCTCTTCTTTGGTCGTCCTCTCCATAATACCACAGAATAATAACTAGTATGATAATACCTAAACACTTCGCTATTTCACTAGGATCTAGCTATAGTTTCTAGGTTATAGGCTTCGATACTGCTTATCTGCGGGTCGTATGTTTAGTTGCAACTGTATGACATAGCAAATGTACTTCGAATTGTATTTGTATTTTTGTAAATTGTATTTTATTAGAAAGGGCTTTGGGGGCCAAAATAATAAAAAGTATGTAACCGACACGTCGTTTTCAGAAAGTGTTTATTTAGGGTCTTGTATCAAATGCCACAGCTAACTATTAACCCAAATCGACGTAAAGAGTACTATTATACGGGTGTTAGGGACAGAGCGTATTGAAAACTGAAACGTGTTGCTTAGTCAATGAAACTGAACAACTCTCACCAGGAAATTCTTTCAGTAAATGCAAATGGAAATTCTTCCATACAAATTGTCTGATCGAGGTGGTTATTTTTTATGGGAAAGTGTTTTTTTTTTTCATTTCCTGAAAAAATAAATCCTGGCGTAATTTGTTCAGTTTCGTTGACTGGGCAACCCCCATCAGTTTGCGGGAGCTGTCCCTTACATGTCCCCGTATTAATTTAGTTGAGTTTGAGTTTTTTAGTTAATTAAAAAACCATTCCTTATATAGGTTGATAAGATCAATAATTATGATTCAAAGATATTTTACAACACAATGATTCTATAAAAACCTATGCCGAATTGTGCTGGGTTTTTCATAGTCAGATCATTGGGTTAAAGGTTATTTTTATACAAATAGTTAACAATGCTAAACTACGGTAAATAAATTAAACGCAACCAAATATAAAATGTTATAATATGTAAATAAAGGAGAACCGGCCGTTTTCATACAAACTGAGTATATTTTTGTGACATCATCTAAAAAATATATGACTGTCACAGATTTGACCAAAATTACCGGACGTAATTTAATAGTAAATATATTACAACAATATTTTTATAATATATTTGCAACTTTTCTCTACAGCTTTAAACCAGTAACATAATCGTGTGTGTAATAGCTTTATAATCTTAATTATTAATTGAATACTAATAACCCGCCCCGGATTCGTTCAAAAACGTTTCTATATCAGTTGTATGGTTGTAGCAGATAAACAGACAGATCCGGAGGGTGACTTCCTTTTATAACATGTATTGATTGATTGAATGAATATATACATAATGTATGTTTGTATAGGCATCAGTTTGTCATCAATCAGAATATCATGTAAGGGTTGATCGAGCTATTAATTTGCTCTGATCAATCATTAGACTTGACAGATACCACACTGTTCTAATATACCAACAATCTACATTTCATAAAATTCTTCTTCCTAGCCTTTTTCCCGTATACCTAATCTATGGGATTGAACGAGGGTACTGGTTTTTACACAAACCAGACCCAATCCTAGATTAGGTTACACAACCTTTGAATTTCTTCGTAGGTGTGTGCAGGTTTCCTCACGATGTTTTCCTTCACCGTAAAAGCACCGAATAAACGTACATATGAATTCGAAAAGCGAAAAAAACATTGGTACGTGGTGGGATTCGAACCTCAACCTCCTGCACAGAAAGCCGCGGCCCTATCCACTACAACATCCGGGCTTCTACATTTCATAAACATGCCTACGAAATCAAGTGTTATCAAAGATTAGATAATAGTCATTGTAAAGATTATAACCACTACTAGATTTGGACTTATCTATTAAACTAGATTCGGCTTCGATTGAGTGAAAAATATTTCAGTTTTTCTTTTTTTCATCATCATCATCATCAGCCTGTATCAGTCCACTGCTGGACATAGGCCTCTCCCATGGCACGCCACTCAGCTCGGTCTTCAGCCGTTCTCATCAAATCCCTGCCCGCTTACTTGCGAATATCATCGCTCCACCTAGTTTCAGGACGTCCTACACTACGTTTCTTTTTTTACTTGTCCTAAAAGTTTTTTTATTTAATTTCATCTAATACGAAAGTAGGTATACATATTTTAGAAGGGTATATTCTACTTAATTATTCATCAACTTTGAAATCTAAAAATCGCAAAGACATTATTTTTTCTATGACTTTTTCGTAATATTTTCATGCAGGCTTCAACTTTTATACAAGCACATTGCTTTGAATAACTTTTTTTCGTATGCCTGATATGACAAATTATCTGATATTACAATTAAGCCAAACTTTCTATTTTTATAAATCAAAAATCTAACGTTCATCATCATCATCAGCCACAACAGTCCACTGCTGGATATGGGCCTCCCCAAAATTGGGGGTATATGCCATACTCACCACGCTTGGCAGGCGGGTTGGTGAGCGCAGTAGAGAAGTTTTCCATTCACAGGGAACGCTGCTGCCTATTCCCTTCGCACCACACAGACGATAATTCTTTATTGAAACAACATAAATACTTACACCTATATAAAGTAAAATGTTTTTCTCTAAGATGTTAATACTCTTAACAAAGAAATACAATGAGAATAACTTAATTTGTCCACAATTCTTCGGAATATTTCCATTGTGAATCCCTTTGGGGATCTCAATCTTTAGGCCAATTAATCATCAACTTCTGAATCTCCAAAGATTTATTCCATTTTAATTTATTCTTACTTTATTTTGAATCTATTTTATAAACAATGGTTATTCAATATTATTCCTATTATCTTCTGAAAATAATAGCATCAAAACTGTATTTTAGTCCATTAAATAGTATTCTATAGTCTGTTACTAACTCGTATTACATTCAGAATAACAGAATAAATTATCAGATTGACTGACTGATAATATTATTTGTGTATTTTTAGCCTTGTATTCAGAAATTCAGGTTATCCGCCATTCTACGTGTTTTGCATTAAATTTAAAAAAAAATATTTTGCTTACCTACTTATCCCATTAAAAATAAGCAAAAAAATTGCAAATATGACAACATTAAGTTCCATTCCAAATAAGTATGAGGGTTCAAGTTACTGCCATAAGTGGTAGGGTCAAGTTACCGCCTGGGTTTGGGTGTGTGGTAAGTACCTCTTTGTCTACTTAGACGGGCGTCAAATTATTTAAAACCGCGCGGTTTTTGCAAAGAGATGAGGATTTTTGCAGTTCAATATCTGAACAACCTTTACGAAGAAATTCCTTCAAGAAATAAATAAATTACCTCCTCTGATGAAAGAATTTCTTCATGAAAAATGTTCAGTTTCGTTGACTGAGCAACGCATATCAGTTTGCGGGAAGCTGCCCCTTACAACTTGTACCGAAATATCGACACCGTGCTGACGACGACAGCCTAATTTACTCGTGCCAGCCTGCTTCACACCGGAAAGCGACGCGACGCGGCGCGAAGCTGCTTGAACATGCATCTCTGTGTACCACGAATTTTCGAATCTGTCAATTTTGCATCATAATTAATAAAAAGCGTGCGTCCCAGTGTGAAGTGAACTGACCATTAGCAATAAATCACAATGCCATTGACATAAGTGTTCGTTCACGGCATTCTATCAATGCGGTTGACCACAATATCTGTCGTCATCAATATGTCGTCCGTCTGTAACGTCCTAACACTGTGGCAGTCTTTCTGAATAACGCATAATTTACGAGCACATGAATCTCCTAAGATTATACAGAGTGTTACAGACAGGATAGTACATGATGAAGGAGCTGAAAGTAAGGTCACTCTCTTTAAAAAAAAACATTACTACTAGTTTTCTGGTTGAGTAAGAATATTTTCCGTGGTGAAAGTTGTCCAAATTCTTCTTCAGAGCAGCGTTGCCAACCGTACGATAATTATCGTATTTGTACGATAATTTGAGGTGCAGTACGATAAAAAATAATTATGTACGATAGTACGATAATTTCACTACTACGTACGATATTTTTTGAATTCATACGATAATTTTGAAAGACATTTTCATTTCATGTAACGTCATACATCAATAACAAAAAGTGAGTCATATATACCTTGAAAGCGTACAAATCTTAGTCATCTTTCTCTTTTTACAATACGTATTTTAGCTAAAGCCTCTTACGCACCATCCATCGCGGCTGTAGGTACGTCCCGCCAAGGCCACGGCGCTGGATGTAGCATACGCACCATCGTGCACGAAAAATTTGCTGTACAGCCAGCTTGTCAAAATGAATCAGACGTACCAGTATTGCCAGATGCCCGCGAGTCTAAGTCGCCCAATTTTGTATCGGGAGTAGCCCAAAAGGGCTTATTTGTATGGGCTTCAACGTTTTCTTGTCGCCCAAAGTCGGATTTTGAGTAGCCCAAACGCTATTCATTATTTGTATGAGGCTTTAACGTTTTCTTGTCGCCACTGGAGGCCCTGAAGTAATCCGAACGGCGACAAATCGCCCAATCTGGCAACCCTGTGACGTACGTCAGCGCTACTCACCATCCATCTGCTGGACGGTCGCGGTGGTGGGGGCGCTTGCTGGACGCAAAATTGATCCAGCACATCCAGCAAGGTAATAATAATAATTATTGACGTACGTCAAGCCTATTCACTGTCGTTTTTCGTCGTGCATCGTGCATGACCTTGGCGGGACGTACAGCAGGATGGATGGTGCGTAAGGCGTTTAAGTTAACAGTTTACTAAGCACATTTTTTCATGAGTGGAGTAAGTGAGAAAAACTGGTTTGCTTGCACTTAGCTTGCAGCAAGTTTTGTTTGTATACTATTATAGTTTATATAGATAGTTTGCTTGTTTTAACTGAGGGCAGAAAAAAATTTAGTTTAATACTGATTTAAAATTCACCCTAGAACCAAAAAATGTGACTTTTATTGCATATTTTACCAAAATTAAGATAAACATGAATGTACGATAATTGTACGATAATTTTAAGAGCAAAATCCGATAATTTTGATTTAGAAAGTTGGCAACACTGCTTCAGAGTAATGGTTACCCTTCTGGGTTGCGGAGGTCAGATGGCAGTCGCTCTGTGTAAAAACCAGTGCCCTCGTTCAATCCTAGATTAGGTAGCCGACCCGTGAAATACGGGAAAAAGCTAAGGAGATAGATTTTTCTTCAGGTGTTTAGACATAAAAAAGTGTTGGCCCAGAAGTATCATAATGAGTTTTTCTGTGAAAATAAAACGGTTTTCTTATACCATAGCCAAAAATTGCCTGTGTTAAGATAAAACCACTATCAGGGATTAACAGGAATTGACAACTTAACGAATCATTCATTCATATCAAAATCACACTAATTAGCGTTGTAAGCTTCTTATACCTCGCTGCATCATGGAAGCTAATTCAAAATCAATACCATTCATTAATAACCAAATCGGATTGACAATTGGGATCTAGGTCCAAAATACACAAATCATCAATTATGAGTCCTGACACTTTTCTAAGAAATTGAATAATATAATAGGTCTGTCTGAATTTAAAACTGACACTGTGAGTGACATTAAATGAATAAAATTTGTTTCTACAAATTTAGGGTCAATTCACACTGGGAAGCGACGCAATGTGATGCGACGCGACGTGATGCGACGCGAAGCTGCTTGAAGATGCATATCGTTGTATATGAAGAGACAGACTACACCGGGAGGATTTGTTGGGTTCAATCAACGAAACGTCAATCTGCTTGCATAGAAAGTTCTGTATTGTATCACGCTCTTGATTAAAAGGTTTATGCGCGTCGCGTCGTGTCGGTTCCAGGTGTGAATTGACCTTTAAAGTAAATTGCGTTTCCTAAACTAAACTTTTAATACAATTGTTAGTTTGAGCATTTTGATAGGTAATTACTTTAATGCTGGGATTAATTTGTGAAATGAGTGTCCAAAAATATAGAATATACCAGCCACTTCCCTTTCAAAGCATACTGCAATGTTTGTGGAGTGGTAGTGGTTTGGGAGCATATGAATAATACTGGCATTTTGCAACTAAGGTATGATGTAAATGTGATATTTGTAATAAAATGTAAGCGTTATTTTTCGACAATAAAAATTGAAAAGTGAGAAACCATTCTGAAACTTCTCAAAGAGGCAAGATAAACTTAAAATAAGTTTAGAAATGTGTCAATCAAAGTTCATTTACAGTAAAATAGGCTATTTAAATATAGAAGATGTGAAAATGGGTTGGCCCGGCCCGGCCTAGTGACCTCTCATTAGGCTATTTAAGCCTGATCGAGGCTAAAGTGGGGTTGGTAGTACCTGTCAATCAGAGTTATCAAGTTTCTTCCAGCCTGGAAACCTTTACGTAGGTCTTCTTCTTTTTATCGAGTCGAACAAACCGATGATCCCTGGAGACAGAGTTTTTAAACCACCTAATAATACACATAGGCCTCTCACATGTGAACAACAAAACATGTGAGAGGCCTGCTTAACGTGCCCTCCTGAACACGGAATCCCTTTTTTCTTTTCGGACAATCAGGTAATTCAGCCTGCATTGTCCTAACCAAACTGGGGGAAAACTTACAAAGTGAGAAATAAACAAATATCAACTTTGTGAGGTAGGTAGAGCGTTAACAGCCTAGTAAATAGCATTCTGGTCATGTCTAACAGTGATTTAATAGAGCGATACACATTTCAATGCCAAATTTTCCTCAAAAGTCAGATGGGGCTACTTTTATTAGGTATTTACGCTCTGCCTAACCCGTAAGGGATAAAAGCGTGACTTAATGTATGTATGTAAAAAAAAAAACTGACCATCAAGGGTAACGTTGAGGAAAAGCTAGTCTGAAATCTGGGCGCAGAAAAGGCATATTTTTTTACATTGTCAATTTGACAATACCATTGAGCCAGTCATCTGAAATATCGAATTCTCAGCACGCCAACCGTATGTAATTCGTCTACTTGTTACGTCTACCCTCACAATATTGCTTGTTACCTATCGTCGTGATAAATATGAAAAGCATATTTTGTTATTGGTCAATTCATACCGAAAGAGCGTGGTAAAATTTTTGCAACTTTATGCAGAAGACATTATTCATAGACAGAAATCGATTTCTCACGGCGTCCGTCACTTCGTGATACAACGAGATACATCTTCAAGCAGCTTCACACCGCGTCGCGTCGCATCGCTTCACGGTGTGAACTGACCCTTATTACAGTTATTTATCATTTACTTGAATTGCGTACAGCCTTGACCTAAATTACATGCACTGTGACTTGAATTACACGCAGTGTTGACTTGAATTACACACAATATTGACTTGAATTACATGTAGTGTTTTTTTGTTGTTCATTTTATTGTTTTGTGGACACGCAAACAACATTGCCATCGATAGAAAACGCCCGTATTTTTTCCAATGTTAATTAACTTCATAGAAAATCAAAGACTGTATTTTTAAATAATAGATATTATAATTTGGCAATGGTTCGAATCAGCTTTTAATTTAACAAGAATTAAAACCCGAAGACAAAAATAATTATCTTTCTTTTGTTTCGTTTTCAATAGGTTTATTTGACATGTCTTTTGTTTCAAGTTGTCCCTTTGTATTTTTTTTTCTTTTTCGTTACCTGTCTGCTCCGGCGTGTATGTCTTAATTTATTGAAATTTCGTAATTCATGTAATACAGATTATTAACGAGTAGATATCTAAGGTCCGTATTTATAATCAGCTCCAAGAGTGACAGCGAGTTTGAGTTTGAATCAGAAATGTCATTTCAGTACAAAACGGCCTGTCAAATCCACACTTAATATTGCTCTCAATCTTGAGATCGCTTTATAAATACGAGCCTAAATACTTTTACACATTTACACGAATAGAAGCCGAGCAACGGGTAGGCACGAGCATTCATCGAATTCTGTCATTCTTTATTACATTTTTATCTGTCACGCAGTGTCGCGTCGCGTCGCACCGCTGTAGTGATCATATATCATGATGATATACCGCACTGCAGCGGTGTAGATATTATGTCCATGGGTATATCTCATACATTTTCATACAAATAATATTTTGTCGCGTCGTGTGACTTGCGCCCAGCGTGACTTCAATCATACATACTATACTAGGGCCCGTATTTATAATCAGCTCTCAAAAGTGACAGCGAGTTGGAGTTTGTATCAGAAATGTCATTCCAGTACAAAATTACCTGTCAAATCGGCACTCAATATTGCTCTCAATTTTGAGATCGCTTTATAAATACGAGCCTAGGTCTTACCTTAAAAGTCGCTGTGTCTGCTCTGTTAACCTCTTTAAGCGCAAAACTTTTACGTATACCAAGTCTTAGCTAAACTTCGAAAAGAAAATTTAGAAGTTGATGGATTATTAAATAATGATTTGTATTTTATTTATTTATTTATTTAACTGTTTATTGTACACAATAAAATACAAAGGATAATACATATAAAAACAAGACACAACAGGTACAGCTTATTTCTAAAAAGAAATCTCTTCCAGCAGACCTAGGCTAGAGAAATAGCATACTGTGAGGCAGATACGACGTATATCACTACCAGTGCACGCAACATGAAATTTAGTGTTTCTAGCCATAAATACTTCTCACGCCCAAGTTAGATTAACTAAATGCAAACCGTAAAGGCTTCCGTTTAGTTATTTACCGTACTGCAGTGAGCTATTCATTCTAAAACCACGCCTTTTCCCAAAAGTCGAATTTATTTCACCTTCTGGAATATACAGTAACCTTCTGGAATATACAGCAAAAATTTATTTGTATAACGTAGACCAAAGGGACTTTATATTTATTTGGACTGAAATACAACTGTGTGACGCGATGTCCTCGCGTAGTGGAAAAAGTTTTGTGAAAAACAAACTATACCTGTGAGCTGTGACAGCCCTACACAACTAAAAAATATTTACTCTACAATAACAGCAGTAGATTGTTATTAAAAAAATAGACATGTTATTTATAAGTAATAACAGAACTCGAAAAATCCTCAAGTATTCGCAATGCACCGCGCTGAATGAGTTTTCAAGAGTCTTCAAGTCACGTCACGTCACTTCACGTCGCTTCCCGTTGTGAACTGACCCTTAAACAGCGTAACAAACGCACAGTTAGTCTTCATATTTTTTCATTCATAATGATAGTAAAAATCACTCTGTGTACCAAAATAGGAAAGACAAACTTTCTGTTTTTTTATTAACATACACCTAGTAATAGTCCTCCCACCGATTTTCGGTGATGGCGGCCAATCTCCCAGAGATAGGCCAACTGCGCAGGACTAGTTTTTAGTGCCCAAGACCAGAGAGAAATCAGGCGCAGGACCGACTATTTATATTTACATGCCCATCCGACAGCACGGATCTTACTTTTCGGACAATCAGGTGATCAGCCTGCAATGCCCGAACCAAACTAGAAACAACAACACAAAGTCATTGTCCCCCGCCGGGAATCGAACCCGGGAACTCCGCTCTGGCTGGCTCAGAACGCTAGACCACGGAGGCATACACCTAGTAGGTATATGGCGGAACACCTGATACCAAAACTCGGTCATCGTCGATCACAAATCTATCATGGTCCCGCCAGTAACTCTCATAAACCAGCGCTGCTCATTATTTTTTACAGAACCCATCAATAATCCCACGTCAAAGGGTTACATCAGCGGTGCTCAAACCTTTTTGCTTCTTTACAACGAGATTTTTCATTCTACAAAGATAGGGTTATGAAACTATGATATTAAACATTATTTGTTGAGACTATAAAACTGAACAACTTACTATATGGAACTT
The DNA here is from genome assembly GCA_029255725.1 of Scrobipalpa atriplicella. Lineage (NCBI taxonomy): Eukaryota > Metazoa > Arthropoda > Insecta > Lepidoptera > Gelechiidae > Scrobipalpa > Scrobipalpa atriplicella. The sequence goes on from JARACY010000292.1 coordinate 53,129, forward strand.
ATGTTCGATGAATTAAGAAAAATCTGTAGCTTTGGCCTTTTCCTGTATCTTTGCTTATGTTCTGAGTTTTATTAATGTCTTAACTTGCTTTCTGATTTTTAGGTTACTCTTGGTTCAAACTTTCACTCGTATAAGTGTTCTTTTTAAAGCTTTTTTACGACTAGCTGTTATGAACTTTAAAGTATTCATTTAACGATTATCTCTATGGTGAAGTCACCTTATGATCACGACTATAGTTACACTTATGAAAACCTTTATTTTCTTTCTTGTCAAATTATTAAGAAACAAACTTTTATAAGTTAACAATAGCTAATACAATAAATCTACAGGTTAAAAAATTAAGCTGGCCAAGGGTGTGATTCTACCCATGAAACTGAACAACCTTTCCCCAAGGAACATAGGTCTAAATACGAAAAAAAATTATGTCTATGGATGTTCTTAACCGTCGATGTCCTTTTGTATGCAACAACTTTTGGGAGTTTATGATTTTGGAGTTGATACGTTGTAGTCATACTGCTTGCCGCATCATGTCTGTCTGATTCACCCTATAAAGCCCACTTTGACAACCGCTGGCTGTGATTGAATGAGTTGTGTTTGTGTCGGATTACCTCAGAAGCAGGCTGGATTATATGGATCGAGAAACAATGACTCTGCTTCCAGGCATTTCCTGAAATGACGAGATCGCTATCGTTAAATCGTATTACGAAATCATTTTTAAACCAATACCTTGGCATCGCATCCTTTTCTAGAGCATTCGTTTGCGAGCAACATGCGCCCGCATAGATTATCTATACACGCCATATTATTTTCTGTTTCAAGAGAAATCTTGTAGCAACAAAAGCTACTGTTACAAAAAGGCACACAATAAAAATGGCGATGCATATTTCTGTGTAACGACATCGATCGCCATACAGAAAAGGCTTAACGGGGAAATGTCGCTGATATTTCGTTTTCCTTTAGTGAGATTTACATAAAAGGTGCAGTAGTGGAACGAATTTAATGTCTGTATTAATGCCAAAAAGCGCAAAAATATTGTTTTGAAATATTAGTCGTACCTACATGGAAATAAATGAAAGAAATGGAATTTGCCATTCGGGCGTTTTCTCTTTATTTGCATGATTTGAAGCTAAAATTCCAATGTACTAGATTTTTTTTAATCTCAAATGAATGAATGCCAATGAATGCTCCATACAAATATTCTCTGTCTGTCTGTTTGTTTGTTACTCTTTCACGTCTAAACGGTCCGAACACTATTATTATATTCTGTGCCCGAACTGAATAAAATTAAAGGCAGGACGATAGATGGGTAAAATAAATGGGTCATATAAGATACTTTTTACCACGGGAAATACCTCATTTCCATGGGAAAACTAATTTGGCTGTGGGTGAAACCTAGGTAAGCTAAGTTACCTGGGAAAGCAAGCAAGAAAGATGTTTAAAAACTTCCAGTCAGACATAGTGTATAAACAACTATCTACAACAACTCTAGTTAGCTTCTCGTCAAATCAACAAATTATATTGCGTCATATTGAAAGGCGGTAACGACCTGATATTACGCCTATTCAGAACTGAATTACACCACAGATTATATAAACATAAAACACGGACATAAATAGACACAACAAAGTAAACAAGATAATTATAGGAACAGCTTTCCGTCTGCGGTTTGCGCTTTTTGCGCGAGATTTATTTAGCAAAATGAAATCTTCCTTAACGGTGTATTGTTGTCTGAATAGCCTGTGGAATGGATAATGGGTTTTATAATCTGGATAGCAGAGCTGCTAGATCTAAATTAATAATAAAGTAACTCAAATAAATGCAAAAGTGACTCTGTTATGTGTTTGTTTGATGCTCTTTTAGGCCCTAACGGCTGAACGGATTAAAACTACTTTTGCCAGTACTGGAGACATAGGCCCGTATTTATAATCAGCTCTCAAGAGTGACAGCGAGTTTGAGTTCGTATTAGTAATGTCATTTCAGTACAAAACGGTCTGTCAAATCCATACTTAATATTGCTCTCAATCTTGAAATCGCTTTTTAAATACGAGCCATAGATTTTTTTTTACCTCTGAAAAATACCTAACCAACCACTACTGGGAAAACTGCCTAGCCAGCGAAGGAAACCGCGAGACGGAAAGCTATTTAAATAATACTTATCAAAATTAATGTAGTAAAGTAAGGTAAGGTAAGTAAGGGACAGCATGCAATTCATGACACCTCACTATTTTAATATGAAACTTTTAATTGATTTATGCATAGATTATCACTATTTTAGAGACTTTTCATTGTTACTTTGTCGAATTATCCTTTCTTTCCAGAGAAATAATTTTTTGAAATGTAATTTATTCTAAAAGGTCGTAAGTCACCAAGTTCGTCTATGTGTTACTTTTCCCTTTGCCAAGAACCTTGTGACAAGAACAAAAAAAAAGTGCCAACTTGATTGATTGTCAGTTTTTTTTTCGTATGTATAGGTAATAGGCAAAGGATATTGTGACAGAAAACCGAAAAATAATTTTTTTTAAATAACTCAAAAAACATTGTATTAAAAAATCCAAAAAAATATATACCGTCTTACGCATCACAAAGTCTTCGAAACTGTATATTTATTTCAGTACCTATTGAAAAATGAGGTCTTGAGGATTCTTTCAGGAAACGAAATAGTACATTGTTTAACGAGGAGAGAACATGACCGATTCCCACGAGGGTGTAGATTGAGGCCCGAAGCGCAGCTGAGGGCCTCAATACACACGAGTTGGGAATCGCATTTTCTTCCGAGTTATACATAGTGCTTTATACTACACCTATGAGGAAAATATAATCAAAAATCCTTGTAAGATAAAGAATGATATCACTTACATGAGAAGATAACTTAAGAACATTTGAAGTGTCATCATCCACGCGAACAGAACACAAACAAATAAAACACATATTGATACAGTTACACATTACATCGAAAACACTAAACACTTAATTTACATTAAATAAGTCATATAAATCAAAGAACGAAAAAGAATTCGCGCGGACATGTTGATTTTGCCATATTTTTTACTTAAAAATATAGAAGAGACAAATGAAGCAAAGCACATACTGCCAAAAAATGTAAGTGGCCAGTATCATTTTGTGGGCTTCGACATACAAACTTTTTGTTTTTTGGCATTCGCCTGTTTCTAGTTTTGAATTATGAATTTTAAAAAAAAATAGTAGGGGAGAAAATACTTTCTCCCCTAGGGGAGAAAGTAAATCCCATATATTTTTGCCGCCCGCATATTCGTTCGCTTGGATTTACGTACTTTCTTTCCTTTTTTTAAGTAAGAACTAATATACTTTCCGAATAGGTGTAGTATAAACAATATTTGCTTCCCCATACTTTAGCTGTCTGATCGAGTTGGCCATTTTGTATAGGAAAGTCAAAAGTGAAAGATGTAAAGAGCAACCCTATCAGTTTTCGGTACGCTGTTACACCCGGTATACCTTAGGCTCGTATTTATAAAGCGATCTCAAGATTAAGAGCAATATTGAGTGCGGATTTGACAGGTAATTTTGTACTGGAATGACATTTCTGATACGAACTGAAACTCGCTGCCACTCTTGAGAGCTGATTATAAATACGGGCCTTAGTAAACTGTTTTTTAACATAAAAAGCTGAGCTTATCCCCAGGGTCAGCTAGTCACGTGCATTTCTCATTAAAGAGTAACCTCGTCTGGCGCCACAACCCCCCATTGCTTCTCCATTATTTTCAATCGAGGCTTCGAGGCGATCGGACATGTAGCCTTATTTATCGTCCCTAGAGACGGAGTCACTTGGTTTGTAGATATAAATTGACCCCGGTATTAGAGTTTTTAAACTGACCAATAGGTTCAATTTTAGAGAGCCGCTAAAATTTAAAATCTTAATTTGACGTGGGTAAACCAATTTGATATTCTCCACGGCTATTCTGCCTGTAACTGTCAAATTTAAATGACATGGTTAAATTGAGTTTGACGTCTCTAATTTTAGCTGGCCAAGATAAGCGATGATACTATAAGTAAACATTATATCCCGCTAATCTTAGCGGCGATTGTAAAGGTCCCCCTTAAAAAAAGGAATTTTAGAGACGTCATTGTGAATTTTTGTAACACCAGTTGCTAAGATTATTGTTTAAAGTTAATTTTAACTTTGTTATTTTTATTTTAGACTTTTTATGTGACGTACTTCTCGATTTGAGTCCAATGAACACTACACTGGATTCTTCATAGTTTTAATCGGGCGATCGGACATGTAAGCCTTATTTACAGCCCCAAGAGACAAATGCTACAAAAATTTTTCTTCTATTGAGTAGGATATAGAATATTGTAGAATCAACGAACTACCCAATAAATCCCGTTATCAGATTATATTCTATTCTGGCATGGTACGATAAAAGATATAAGAAGAATGTACTACCTACATCTCTTTAAGGGTTTACTGTAAAAACCATAAAGAAGAGCATTTCAAATAAAAGCAATGGGAAGAAACTGAAGACTAGGTACCTACAGAAACACATCATCCTACCTGAAATGGTCTTTATATAATCTCTGATGAAAGCACAGTGAGTGCCTTTCACAAAATATAGAGACGTGTTGTCGATGTTTCAACACCTGAACTGAATAGTGAATATACAAAGCTTTTGCCAGAAAACCTTCTTATAGTGAGAGCATCCTTTGATAAGCTGGAGATTATTGAAGATGGAGAAGTAGCTCCTTTATACTGAATGGCTTGTGTAAATATACACACCAGGCTTCCCTATACAGATTTGTTAAGCCTGCTACACACCGAGCCGCCGTCATGGCCACCGGCCTTGCCACCGGGCGACGCGGCTCAAGATTACTTCGCGCTTGGAGTTAAGGTTGAGTTTCGTGCGGGCCGCTCGTTTCTGCGGCTTGTGCCGCCGGCATGCTGGCGTGCGGAGTGTAGCAGCCTTTATGAATACTTTACAAAATGGCCTTCATTGGGCTTTTTGCTATGATTTTGCTTTTGAATTATTAAAAGTCCTTCTAACCGATGTTCGATAAAGGCCTTTCTCCCAGAGATCGGCCATCTGCGCGGGACTAGTTTTTAGTGCTCAAGTGTTTGCGCGTCACACAATTTCACTCCTAATTCCTTCTATCACTATGGGACAGATTGACTGACATGACCAGATAGAAATCAGGCGCAGGACTGACTATTTACATGCACATCTGAAGCATGGATCATCTTACTTTTAGGATAATCAGGTGATCAGCCTGGAATGACCTAACTTTAGTTTCGAGTTTGCTAGAAACAACAACACAAAGTCACTGTCTTCCGCCGAGAATCGAACCCGGGACCTCCGCGTCATGAGCCCATAGCTCACACCATTAAACCACGGAGGCATAAATTTAGTTCTTGGTCAGATTTGAATTTCAAATAGCATTGTTGGCGGATTTTTAAGCCCATCGCCTGAAATTCAATACACACAACCCTCTGTAGGATTTTCAAACCGCAAAAGAGCGCGATCCATTTTTTTAATCGCTCCCAAAATGGAGGTACATATAATAATAATACATAAAACATTTCTCATAAATAATGAGGCGGATAAACTCCCACGCACTGTTTAATTTACACCCTGTATAAATAAGTCTGCAAAAATATGAGAGAACACATCAAAATTTCCATGTGTTGTTTGGAATGAATTACTCGTATTTTCTCGTGTTATTTTTCTCCTAATAAGCGAATTCATCACATAGGTACGTTATTTTGGCGCGAGTAAATTTGTATCTCTTTATCTTCTCCTTGTCGTGTAGGTTTAGAGTCTATCGACCCGATGAACCCTGGTGTCAGAGTTTTCAAACCACCTAATATTGCATAGCAGGCCTCTAATCTAACATGGTTTTGTGTAGCGGTAACTATCAAAGACAGCGACCAGGACCGACGGCTAAGCACGGTTTTTTTTCCAGGACCATCAAATGATTCAGCCTGCAATGTCCTAACCAAACTGGAAAAAATCTCACTAAATGATAAACTGACAAAATATCAACTGACTCCCCCGCTCGGAATCGAACCCAGGACCTCCGGCCCATGGCTCAGACCACCAGACCACGGAGGCAGTTAAGTTAATAAGCATATTCATCACATACGTTATTTTCGCACGAGTAAAATTTGTATCTTGGCTAAGTAAGTAACTTTTGGTGCCAAAAGCTCATAACAACAACCTATTATGATGGTTTTGCAAATAAGAAGTTATTCTTGGCTGATGTAAGTATGTTTAAATATATGCTACTTTTTATACAATCACGCCCGAATAACTTACAGGGTAAGCAGAGCGTCAACGATAACAAATATTTTCTGTTGACGGACATTTCCGATAATACTCGTGTCGTGACCATGGAACATGAAGCTGCTCTGAAATATCGAGGTTACAATAAATATAATCGCGTTACTAATAATCCCGTTCAAAATAACAATCTAATTGTAGTGAACAACCGCGAAAATCTCTTAAATTTCCGAAACTTATTTTCTAACTTCTTAGGATCTGAATGTCAGGAAAGCTCAAAAATATTCCCTTAGAACAATCCTATCGCCTTCTATTAGAAATAAGTCTTCCTTCGCACGAGTTAATCCGCAAAAATCTGGAAAAATCCTTCTCAAACAGTAATAAATCCACAAAGAATCCCTGGTGGCAGCAAATAAGCCGCCGTCAATAGATCCAGATTGACAATAATGATGTTCATTGAGCGTTCGCCGCGGGAGGCGTTCGATTGACCAACAAAAGACGTCACGCCTGTACCTTGTGGGGTGGGCAGTGTGTCAAATTAAAATCCTAGTAAATAGCGGCTATTCCACGTCAGACTACAAAATATTTGACAGACTTATACGTCAAACAGAAACAAATATTTCCTTCATTGAATCAATTTTATTTAATTAAGCATAGAAAACTAACTTTCTAGCTCCATATCTACACTAACATAATAATGTTTTAAGTAAGTAATTACCTACTAATGCCAATTTGGAAAATCTTTAATTAAATATTAGAAAGTTACATAAAATAGACGTGAAACACGCTACTTTTACCGCGGGTAAATACCGTATTCCCACGGGAAAACGATCCATAAATCATTTGGCAAATTTATCCGCAAAAATCTGTAAAATATCTGTCTCCAACAGTCATAAATCCGTGATAAATCCCAAGTGGCAGAATAGATCCAGATTGACAATAATGATGTTCATTGAGAGCTCGCCGCGGGAGGCGTCTGCGATTGACCAACAAAAGACGTAATGGGGCGCAAATAGGGATTGATGCTTGAAGGTCGTATCTCAATGATATATTTCTATCTGAAGGATTTATTACATTTCTTTTTTTTTCTTGTTGAGCTTGGAATTGTAGCTGAGAATGTACTAGCTCTACATTTTTAAGTCCAAGAAATCGTATGATTGTTAGGTTAGGTTAGGTTAGGTTAGGAAATATTCCAATGGGATACCGTATTGTCATAAACATGTTTTCCAAGAGGAGGAGGAGGAGAGGAATAAATGTACATAAGAATGTACGATTGCTTTTATCTTTGTTTAATACAAGTTTTATCGACACCGGCGCCAAGCAGCTTGCTAGTTCTATTCACGTCCGTCAAGCGGTTTTTCAGATGTCTCGCTCCATTTTGATTAATCACCTTTGGTCTACAAATGAAAGAACAAAAAAAATCACATCTAAGTTATGGAAAACTCTTGGACAAGACGTTTGTTTTATTTACCAGACTATAATATTGTGCGTCATTATTTCCGACATATTTGCGGAAATTATTTTTAGTTTGCCCAGATACCTTTCGTTTACTTACGCAATACGCAATATACTAAAATAACTTATTCTTTATCAATGTCATATAACTTTGACATTGTACCAACGTCATGAAAACTCGATGTGAAAATTGATTAAAATACCGGGTGTAAGGGACAGCTTCTTGCAAAATAAGGCTTGCTCAGTTAACGAAAACAAAACAACATTCACCAGGAAATCCTATCAGATAAATTAAAATAAATTACTTTCCCATATAAAATTATCACCTCGATTAGATAACTTGTATGGAAAAGGCAATTTCTTTTTATTTCCTGAAAGAATTGTTGTGAATGAAGCGCTATCCCTTACTCCATGTATATTCTTTGTGGGAATATTTTCCTCTGCTTTTCAAAATCTCTACCTTCGTTTTTATTCAAAGGTCATCCCCATCCCTTAGAAACCCGTGGGAAAATGTCACACATTGTAATTAATTAAATGACCACACTCCAGAGACACTGTTAATCAAAGGTGCTCTTAAAATATACCTACACGGGTGCTTTTTACCCGACTGCGCAACGCAAAGGAGGTTAATGTGTTTATCAGCCTATGTATGTATGTTTGATTATCTGTGGTACTCTAGAGACCAAACGCGTGGGCCGATATTAATGATTCTTACGTCAATCGATTCGTCTTAACCATGCGAGTGTCACTAATTACATAATTTTGATGAAAAATCAATATGGCGACAATAAGGCGCCATTTTGTGAAAATAAAAAAAAAGTCGACGAACTATGCCGAGTGAGGTATCATTGAATAGGTATTTGAAAAACATAATTTTTCGTTTTGAACAATCGTTTAAGATCTATAACGATTTGAAATTTTAAAGCTCACTTTCTATTCTACGCAGTTGGGTTTTTTGAACTTTTTAATTTTTTTTTGTGTATCTTAAGGAGAGTCCAATAAAACCGCCAAAAACAGGCGAGAAAAAACAATGTTGAACTTAGGAAAAACATTCTACTTTGAACTTATTTGTGTTGTGTTTGTCGTGTTGTTTTCCTATGTATTTGTTCTACATGTATGTACCTATATGTCTTTATGTACAATAAATCGTAAATTAGTTTCTCGATTAAGTTTTCCCGTTAGAAGAAGATATACCTAAGTAAATAATATTTCCACAGTAAAGAAAGAACCAAACCTACTGTTCTTAAAAAAAGCTATAACAAACAATAATACAGTGCTTGTCCGAAATAAGGCTTCTATTATAGTACTGTTGTTGTATTGTTTTATAAATTTAAAGCTCTTTCTAAGATGTTTTATTAAAATTTATATTAAAAGCTGTCTCAAGACGTAAATACAATCAACAAAGAGAAGCTAATGGAGTTTCAAATTAACAATCCTTCAGATCAAAGATCTATCATCTGCAGACGAGGCTTTCCGTAATTTAGGAATGACTCATGTCATGTCAAATGTTATTGCATTGTTCAAGTAAAATATCCTGAATTGAAAGATATAAGAAGATAGACTTCGTTTGAACAGAAGCTCATTTATATGATGTAATGTATAGGACCACATGCCCTTTTTCTAATGATTTTACTTACAATATTACCTATGAAACATTTAAATTAACATTATGAAAATCCGTACCCATGTCCAATATGACCATCACAGAAAGTAAAATTGTATGGAGCGCCACCTGCCTATGAATCGTTTTATTTGATAAAGCCCAGTCTTTGAATTATTGGTCATTGGTCTTAGACCTTCGAGATTGTCTTCTACAACAAATTGACATTAAATTTTAACCTTTGACTAATTAAGGGGAACTGATAGAAAGTTCAAGTTACCAAAACCATTCACAATAAATTATGATAGATAGATTATAATAATACGAAGTGATTGGTATTATTTATTTGTTTTTAGATTGGGAGCAATAAATACATAGAATTTACCAGTTGTCGAAGAGCTAGTAGAGGGATCCAAGGGTTTAGGTTATATTGCAATTTAGACGATGAGCAACTCAAATACACAATGCACCGCCTTTAAAAAAATGAGAATTTGCCCTCACATACAAATGGTGTCAGCGGCTCGAGTCATTTTGTATGGGAGGGCCAATTATTTTGTCTTCATAAATTATATTTTGATCTTTTGTTCCTTGGGGAAATTTATTTTGTACAGTCTCATGCGTAGATTCACACCCTAAAGTGTGGTCAGCTATTTTTTTACTTCCGGTATAGGGTACACCCTACATACTCTCTTTTTTTTTAACCCTTGTACGTCTTTTTATCCAGTGATTCGCCACGACCCGTCCCACAGTAGATGGGTGGTATACGACACAAAAAAGAAACAAGCCCTTTCGATCCATTAGGTCCAGTTCCCGTTACATCTAGTGCGTCTGTAACGACCATACAAATATTGTCGACTCGAGTCAATGGCAGTCAAAATTCTGCACCCAAAGCGTGGCCACATCAGGTGTTCAATCAAATGTTTAGTCTCAATAATAATAAGTAGTTAGGTATAACTTGTAAACACAAACTTGCTATTACAGCTTAGTGATATTATTCCCACTCAGATTACATCGTCTAGACCTCATTCACAAAGATTGGACGCTGTCGACCGACACAAATAAGCACCGGCCTCCGCCAGTATCTGCTTATTGAATCCAGATTGAAAAGAATATCAAATTGTATATGATTCAAAGGATTATTCAAATTGTACTTCCATGGTGGAACGAGGGCGATAAAAATATATTGAATGTACCAGCTGCTATTCCGAATGGTCTTTCAAAAGGGACGAGTGAATGTGTGTAATAACAAAATTATTTCTCAAAAATTATGAAGGATTTCTATGAGAAATAAGGAATCAAAGTTAAGCTCTGTTAATTTGAAATTCATTTAGGTCGTTTGTTTTTTTATGTCGGTTGAACATAATAACTAAAATATATTTTAAAAACTTTCTTGTTTAGGAGGTAAGGGCTACCTACTACAGTAGCAGAGCAATAGATCAGTTTTCAAGTAGCAGGTCCATTAGAATGAAGTAATATTTAATAATACCGGGTGTAGGTAAGGGACAGAATCCCGCAAATTGATAGGGGTTACTCAGACAACGATACTGAACAACTATCACCAGGTTTTTTTTTCAGGAAATGAAAAAAAAAATGCTTTTCCATACAAATTGTCTGATCGAGGTGGTAATTTTGTATGAAAAGCTCATTTCCTGAAAAAAAATGAAAGAAAATCCTGGTGGTAGTTGTTCAGTTTCGTTGACTGAGCAACCCCTACAAGTATGCGGGACGCTGTCCCTTACACCCGGTAGACGTGAACTCAAATAAAAAATGACGTATTATATTTTTTCCTATCGTATTTTTGTCCTATAAATATAGCTCCACAAAATCCAAAACCTATCGCCGTTAAGTTTATATTTTGAAAGCATACGTCGCGTAAATATATGGGCCGTAGCTGGCGTTTGGCCAACGACAACGTAGTCCAAAATAATGATCCTGAGCTGGATTTTATCAGACAGGAAGTTGCTAAAGGGATAGGCCCGATGCGATGTATTTTTTTCCAGAATTTACGAGTATTATGTGTTTTTGATGTATTGGACTGTAGCGTATTGACTCAGTAATGGTACTCGTAAGCTCTGCGAGAGGCCATTAAGGCTCGTATTTATCGAGCGATCTCAAGATTGAGATCAATATTAAGTGCGGATTTGACAGGTCGTTTTGTACTGAAATGACATTTCTGATACGAACTCAAACTCGCTGTCACTCTTGAGAGCTGATTATAAATACGGGCCTAAGACTACACTCGTACTAAAATTTTACTGTATTACGCTTGTGTTTTTGGGTCAGTTGACTGCATCGTTCACCCTGTCTGCGATTCTTACTACCTCTGGACTAAACAAGAGCCAACGCTAACCCAACACACTCCAGTCTTCTTCTTGTCGTGTAGGTGTCGAGTCGATCGACCCTATAAACCCTAGTGTCATAGTTTTTAAACCGCCTAATCACTCCAGTCTCTTTTTATGGCGTAGTATGAGTTCCACCTCGTGACCAGGATTTCCACGTTGCAATTTTTGTTATCAAAATGAAATTAAATCATACATAACTAAAGTCATAAAAAAAATTACACTGTTTTCGAGGACCGATTTTGGAAGCTCCTAAACATTTGACCCTTCGAAACTATGTATGTACATTGTACAAAATGCATTTCGTAACTTTACTAGACTTTCTGGCAAGCATGCTGAATTTTAACGTGCTACTTACTGGTTTTCTATAAAATAGTTACGTGCATTTTCAACACGGAACTTGGTTTTTTTTATGGGGTATAAATATAGATAGGAATCGAATATAATTTTTTTTTTTCTTATAATATTATTTCTTATGGATAATAGTATAGACATTTTTAAGAACAGATGTGTTTGTTCCCGAGAACGCTATAAGGTTGTAGACTAATTTTCAAAACGTTTTTTATGAAATATTGACTTTAAATTCTACCAACTAACAATTCACCCTCCCATTCCAAACTCTGCCTCGATTGTTATCTACTCATTACTGATCTATAGATTATTCAAGAGCCCACCGGAATCATTGGTCTGTTTTCTCCTTCGATCCCCATTTAACTATTGGTTTATTCTCCCCATGGCACAACACAAGGTAGATCCGATATTGGTCGAATTATGTATGTAACAACTTAGCTGAACAACCGCAAAGTATGGCTCTACAAATGGAAATTTTCATCCAAAACGATGAAAATAAATACTTACCTACCTACTCAGTGTTAAAACTTTTATGAACGTACACGTTTTTTCTCCAAATGTTTTATCTAAATCCGCGTCACTTATCGCTTTCATTATTAATGTGATTCAGTGGAAAATCTTGTATAGGGAGCACTTAGAATCGCGCAATGATTTATTATGTAACCTGTATTTTTCCTGTGAATCACCTACAAAACTTTTTCTGCTTGAAATTAAGTGGTTCCATTAAGAATTTTTATTTTGTGTATCTGCCAGAGTTATAATGTGGAAAAAAAGGCGTTTCATTTGAGAAATAAGAAATGTTTATTTTTTATTTAGTGTGATTTTTTTAATACAAATTGAACTCAAATCTCTATGAATCAAAGAATATTTAGACACTTTTAGTTTAGTTTTACGCGTTGTCATAGTGACACATTTTTCTCAGAATTTTATCCGACATATTGACAACTTTTATAAATAAAAAATGTTACATACATACATCAATAATCATGCCTTTATCTCTAATTGGGTAGGCAGAGCAAAAACGAACTAATCAAAGGTCGTTCCGCACCACATCTGACAAATTAAAAAAAGTTAAAAAAAAATGTAACGATCCTTTTATTTTTTTAATCTTTACATTACAGCAGGACTGGAACCGAGCCTTTTGTTCGCTCTGTATTCACAATAACATTTTTTTAATTATATTTAACCGTATAATACATTATGAATCCCCCTTTCCGCCTATTAACCTCCTTTTCGAATTCAATAGGCCCTTTTTAAGACTACATTTATAAAGTAAAAAATGTAAGGTCTCTAAATTTAATAAGCGAAACGGTTACATTAAAAAAAAAAACGGGTCGGTCGGTAGCTCAGTTTAGAATAATATCTAGATTTTTAAAATTAATTTTTAATCAGAAGTTACACGTAATATTTTGTTGACTTTATTTATTAATCGTGGTCTTAAACTCTGACACCAGGGCTCATCGGGTCACACGGCAGAAAAAGAAGAATCCTGGTCTTTAAAAATAAATAAATGATAATTATAAATATTCGAACGGTAGATAGGTACTATAGTTATATTCTATTCCAAGTTTAGTCATACCCACACACCTAAGCTTAACGCGCTATTTCCGTAATTTGTGAAAATTATCATAAAGTTGAAAGTGAAAGATGTTTCTGTCATACTTAACTAAGTGTTCGCAAAGCTTCTTAAGATGAACACTGCTTTGAGTTTGCAGACGGGCGGCATGACAACTGCAAGTTTTCACAAGTCGTTCGCCAGCTGCCGGGTTGCAGTTGTCGCGCCGCTCGTAATTGGTGTAGTGCTTTTCGTACAATCTGTAATAAATTCTTATTTTAGGTCTATTATTTTGAAGTTACTTACTTCTTATTTCCTCACTTCATTATTATCTGGCAAACTGAGGGGGTTAAACTGTTACCATAGATTCGAAAAAAGTTTTTGTTTTATTATTGAGGTATGCTGATGATTTACAGGATATTGAGGGTTCATTAGAAACTCAAACTACGGGTATTTACTATTTTAAAATGCTAAAATATCTTAAGAGATTCCATAAAAACCTACAGTTTACCAGCTTTTATATGATTATTCTTCATTTCAAACTTTTACCACCGTTAATTTAGTAATAAAATAATTTCCATGGTAAATGATAAAATATTTCAAAACATACCTATTCGGTGACCCGTCTCGTACTTGTGGATAATCTGAAGCACCCCACTACACGTATCACCTCTCTCCAATTAAAGAAATAGTAGCTACTGTAACGCTGACTGCAGCCGTCGTCAAACTGCCGCCAGTCTGTTCGCCCCCATAGCCTCCTTTGTCGTATCATATCATATCTCCGTGCTTAACCGCCATCAGACGGATTCATTTAACTCCAAGCATCTACAGTTCAAACTTTGAAAGGCTTCGCCAATCCAATTTGATAATTAAGACTGTTGCGGTAAGTTATATTCTCCTTTGTCTAAGATATTGTAAGTAATTTGGGTTCGGGTTATTCTATGGTTGCTTTATTCTGGAGTTTATAGTTTGGCAATTTTAAAAGGGATTTATTATAGAGGTCTTATGCTTGTATTTATAAAAGTCACTCAAATTTGATACTAGTTTTATGTAGAGTTTTAAGTCGCCTGTCTTACTCAGTCTAATTTTTAGTTCCTACTTAGGTACGCTATCACGACTCAGACTTCAGCCGAGTCGCTTCTAATTTATAAACATTATAATTCAAATTTAGAACGCGGGCGCGCACTTGGGATGTGTCGCTAGTCACGTATTAAGTGCGTATCAGCCATGTGTTTTGCGCCATTTATACAGGATGTTAAAATCAATTATACGGGGTGTATAGGGAAGTTATACAGAGTGTTAAAAATAATTATACGGGGTGTATGGGGAAGTTATACAGGGTGTTAAAATCAACTATACGGGGTGTATGGGGAAGTTATACAGGGTGTCAAAATCAACTTTACTCTGGATATGGGGAAGTTATACAGGGTGTTAAAATCAACTTTACAGGGTGTATAGAGAAGTTATACAGGGTGTCAAAATCAATTTTAACACCATGTATAACTTCTCTAGGTACCCTGTAAAGTTGATTTTAACACCCTGTATAACTTCCCATACACGCCGTAGAGTTGATTTTAACACCCTGTATAACTTCCCTTTACACAGAGTAAAGTTGATTTTGACACCCTGTATAACTTCTCTATACACCCTGTAAAGTTGATTTTAACACCCTGTATAACTTCCCATACACCCCGTAGAGTTGATATTAACACCCTGTATAACTTCCCTATACACAGAGTAAAGTTGATTTTGACACCCTGTATAACTTCTCTATACACCCTGTAAATTTGATTTTAACACCCTGTATAACTTTCCCTTACACCCCGTGAAGCTGATTTTAACACCCTGTATAACTTTCCCATACGATACGTCCCTTATAGTTGATTTTAACACCCTGTATAACTTCCCCAGTCAATCAAGTGATTCAGCCTACATTGTCCTAGCCAAACTAAGGAAAATCTGGTGAAAGCAGCCTTGACACTGGCTGATTTGCCAGTTGCAATAGCCAAATAAGTTAAAAGAAGAAGAAAAAGACTGACTCACGATTATGAACTCGATTTAGCTGATACGTACCTGATTTGAGTGCGGTTGCGTTTATAAATTAACAAGCTACTCAAGTTCTGAGTAAAAGTTTAATTATGACTTGCTTGATCGACTCCCGAGTGCGGTTCTGAGTCTCAACTATAATTGCGGCCCTTAGGCTCGTATTATAAAGCGATCTCAAGATTGAGAGCTAAATTAAGTGTGGATTTGACAGTCCGTTTTGTACTTAGATGACATTTCTGATACGAACTCAAACTCGCTGTCACTCTTGAGAGCCGGGCTTTATACTCACTACTAGAAAGAAGTACCTACTTGCTAATTGGAATTCTCATGACGTATCGTCATCATCAGTATAAATATCTGCAAAACGTTAATTAGGTCACTTAGTTAGCTACTGTAACTCCTCTTGCATGTTTCGATTTATTTTTAAGTATGTGAACTTTAATTTTCTGATTGTTTTGAAAAACCACACGTGCACGTATGAAAACTTAATAAACTTTTAAAGTTCAACACCTGTTACTAACTTCATACCTACCGACATCTTTTGTAAATATTCTATGTCAGTTAATGAGTTTAGATTATTATCGGACTCCTTCGTATACTTATTTATAAGATACGATTTCTATATTATGCTTAAAATGTAAGGTCACAAATCGGCCACTATAGTGAAAGATCTCTGTATCTCTGTCTTATCTTTATATATAAAATCGAAAATAAACTTTCAGAGATCTTTTTAAAAAACAGTAATATTTTTTTTTATTAGTAAAACTTTTATAGTTTAATTTTAACATTCGCCCGCTTCAGTAAATAATTTTTGTAGTCCATTAACCAGAAACAGAGAAAATTGTTTTAATTCTACGACCAATTTGGAGTAACAAAACGTTTCCATTATGAAAGCTATAGAAGGCGAAGGTCAACATTTCATAAAGTAAATTAAATTTCAAAACAAAGCCATTTATTTCTATTTATTTTTTAACTACGTAGAGTCATTCTAATCCTTTATCCCAACACAAGTATCTTCGATTACTTAATGGGATATCTCATCAATGTAAATGTTAAAGCAAATTAAAAATAAAGTCAATAAATAAAAGTAAATTTTTACAATCGACATATAAATATGCACACGCATGGGACATGAAACCAAAACAATACAAAAATATAGGAACAAAATACACTCACTTTTAAAAGATATTCTGAGCTGATACCGTTTGAGCCCCAATATCATATAATGGACATTTTTATCGTTGCAAACTCATCAAAATCACACTGTAGTCATGTGTCTCTTTTATGACTACACAAGTGGCACGAGATATTTACGTAGAGATTCATGCTGACATAGCTACGAACTGGGTTATATCGCAAAAAAAAATTAGGAAATGAAAAAAGTTTTTACTTCCTTGTTGATTTTGTATTGAGAAGTTTTTTTTATATTTCCCCCTGAAGTAAGTTTTTATTAAAGATTTTCAGGCCCGCATTTATAATCAGCTCTCAAGAGTGACAGCGAGTTTAAGTCCGTATGAGAAATGTCATTACAGTACAAAATGATCTGTCGAATCCATATTTAATATTGCTCTCAATCTTGAGATCGCTTTATAAATACGAGCCTTAGTTTCGTTGTTAAACCCAACCGCTTCAGTTTGGCTACTGTTACCGAATCGGAATCAAATCTAAGAGTACTTATAAATGGCTCTTATTTATGAAGCGATCTCAAGATTGAGAGCTACCCATACGAAGTATGATTTTACAGGTCGTTCTGTACTGAATATGACATTACTGATTCGAATTCGCTGTCAGTCTCAAGAGCTGCGAATATTACCTCCATGCTACGAATATAAAGAAGAGGGCGATGCCTTCCTAATAAGTGCTTGGTCGTGCCGACTGAAGTTCTTTATCGTGAAATATTTTTTAAATAATCGATTATCCTGTGATATAGGACAAGCAGCTAAAGATAATGACCGCTCTAGTGGTAGCTTGTGGGTTGAGATCTCAAATGTACTCGAGTCTTCTTTTATCTTGTCATTCAACACTTTGACTGCTCTCAATACTTCTCCGTTCGTTTATTTTTAACACAATTTTTCAAAAATATCTGGTCAAAATATTCCGGCAAATAAAATCAAGGACACGTAGAGCTGAAGTTTCACTGGGCATTAGATTTATTTTCAGGTTTATGACCAGCTTTCATTCACCAGACAGAATCTCGCTTCAGGTATAGCAGGTGGTCTTATTTTGTAGTTTAGGGTTTGCTCCGTAGGTCCGTAGGTTTTGGTTATGTTTTCTCCAACACATACCTATACCTAGTCTTAAATATATGCTCACCTAAATGCTGCTTGGTTTCTACCTCTATATGAATGTCCTAACTGAAAACATCAGGAAATTGAAAAAAAATGGAGCTAAAGTAGTTCTTCGCTGTTTTCTCAAAACTGTCCAATTGCAGATACTGCGTTTTAGGGACTGCACGGCAGATATTCATACTATATTCACATGTTTCAAATGCTACCCTCAACCCGTTAAGCTGTGTAGACAGGGCTTGTCAGGTTGACCGCAGAAAACACTGATTTGAGAAGTCGCTAGCTCCCATCCCAACGCCTTTTTCCTCTTCTGTTGCAGGAAAGTACCTATATCTAAACCATTTACTTACTTACTTATCTAGATACTAACCCTTTCGTCCTAACCCTGTCAGTACTAGGAATCTCGGATTAAAAAGAATATTGGCCCAATCTTACATGCACACTGAACTAGCACTTTCAATTCTAGCAATCCATCTCTGCTTGGTTTTTACGTGTGTTGCACAAGTTAAGAAGCCATGCAGCAATGTATTGACGCAAGTATACAGCATTTTAGTAGGGGCCCCTGAATCAATATTTTGTCGACATCTTGCTAGGGGCCGGGAAGGATATTAAAATGCTATAAGAAGTGATCGGTCCGTTCCAGATATTGGATTTGTTTGAACAACGGGCAGAACGGTACTCACTTAGTATTGATGGAGGAAAAGTTTGACTTCCAAACGAAATTGGGAGGGACGAAAAAGCATAAAATGTATCAATCTTTTTTCGCAATTGGAACGTTCGCTGTTAGGTACCTACTTAAAGTTTATTTGGCCAATAATGATTAAGGGCCAGTGCACACATGTAAGCGCAATGCAAATCTTGATATCGTTGTACTCCTTACAAAGAAGAGACAGGCTGCTTTTTTAAGTTCTGTCTATGAAATGTCTATTTTTTGCTTAATAAATAAAGCTCAAGACAACACACCCTCTTAATTAATCGTTCCACATTCGTGTTGTGAACGAACGATCAAAATAAGGGTTCACTTTTATAATTAAGGAAAATTTTAAGGAAATTTTGTTTTCGAAACCGCAAAATGCACCCTCAGCTCAGCAGATTATTTCACAAAATCAAAATATTTTCACAAAATATCGCCGAGGTCGTTTTGGTGCGGTCGCGTAAAGGGATATTTTGGGATTTAATTTTAATTACTAGGTAACCCTGTTACCGACCTTATTATACCCTTACCACCAGATTCCTAACATTATACGTAACATTTTCTACAAAACACTGCTGGAGCTTCATCTTTCCGAAATATTTAGAGCGAAAAAATATGAATGAGACGTGAGTGAGACAAGGCAAAGACAGAAATAAGCTGAGATTATTAATTTTTTCTTGTCTTGCTTCGCTCAGGAATACAATAGCACTACCCCAATATTTCTGTATAGTTTAAAAATGCTACTAAATATTTATAAAAATTAAGTTTTATAACTATAAATGGACTAAGGGATAAATCCCTGCCTGACGAAGCCGCACCATCGTTCCCTGTGAAGCTATAGCGTAAGTTGATTTCATCATCATGTTATCTTGCTGTTAGTGCCAAGTTGTCAGTTCATCACCTACTTTTAAATTTTCCTGAAAGAAAAAAAAATAACACATTGTAATTTTGTTCATGAAAATAGAAAGATTCAACTACAAAAATAAATTGGATTTGATGTTTTTGAAACTAAATTCAGGAACAAAATTAATTCATTTTAGCACTGAAAGCTTTAAGTTTGCATTTGACAGCCATTTTAGGACCAAAATTATATTTCTGTTACGAACTCAAAGTTGATGGCAAATAGACAAGGAGGTCACGACAAAAATGGTAACGATCATTTGAGAGGCTGACCTGGGTTAAAAATGATGAAGAACAACCCCCTGTTGCCAACAATCTTGGTCGGCCTGCCCAAAGCGGTAGCGTTTACCATTTTTGTCGTGACCTCTTAGTCTAAAAGGATCTAATCATGAACTGAAAAGCAGAGCGGCTCTTTACAGGCCATTATAAATAGTCTTTGTCTCTTTGCATAGCTTAAGCACACATGCAACAGAATGGCACACATGGTAACAAATCAAAAGATTAGACATGGAATCCTCAAAGCTGGCTCTAGCATTCGTCTCCGCTCTCCGATGCCATTACAGGATTAGCCGGAGTATTAAATAAGGGTCAGTTCACACCGGGAATCGGAGCGGTATAAATCTACTTGAAGATTGTTGTTGTATCAAGAAGTGACAGGTAGCACCGCGCAGCGAGTTCCGTGAAGAATTTTCGAGTTCTGCCAATGAAATGTCTACCTCTTGGCATAGTAAATAAAGTTCTATATTGTATCACGCTCTTGAAAAGTGCGCGTCGCGAACTTAACGGTTTTATACAAATGTTCATTATGCAGATCACTGTGTAACATTTTTATGCTGCACACTTGAATAAGATGCAAAACCATACGCAAAAACAAACAACCCTAAAAACCTTAGAATGAGTCTAATCCACACTTCGCTGTTTTTTATTTTTATTACTTAAGCCTTATTAATGAAAACACAGTTAATTAATTTAATTGCCAGCACAACTGCTCCATTTCTGCTAAACAAACGCCTTGCCCTTCAGAACAGAACTGGACCGAACAATAAAAACAGAATAATAATAATAAAACACTGGAATTATTAATAATGCCGAAAATAATGTGCTTCTCGCGGGAATAATGACACGGTTACGACTCTAGGGGTATAATATCGTGAGTTTAATAGACAAATGTACTAATATAAGACCGCATTACGAACAGACGCCTTGCTCCTTCATTTATAATAGGTACCAGTGGCTAAGTTATCAGAAGTTTATAACCTGGGCCTTTTCAAGACGAGAGTAAGATGCAACTATCTAGGTTAAAAAATCCATGTTGGACTGGAAGTGAAAGAAAAACAAATGTGCCAGCTGCCATTCCTCCCGGGCATGCTGTAAAAACTAGCTAAGGGAGAGGATTACATTGGTATTGTAATTTAGGCGATGGACTGACAACCTGTCACCAATCGCAAAGATATTTCCGTTTTGTTACTTTGGTAGGCGGATTTGCGAAAGCAACTTATAATGTTTACTTCATAGAGAAAGAGAGAACGGGGATGTCGGGCACGTAACGTAGTTTTTTTTTCTAAATAGCAGTTTTTTTGGAATGCTCATTACAGTTGGCAGATGATGGTTAATTAAAGCCTATGTGATAAAAAAAATCGTAATCAAAAGCCAACTTTTAAAACTACAACGAAAAAACAACGTATCTTACCCGACATTTTCGTGGAATGCCCCTGCTACGCCTTACCATGATTCATCCCTTTTACTAGATGTTTACGCTCTGCCTACCCCTTAAGGGATAAAGGCGTGACTTTGTGTATGTAGGTAAGCTTTTCTTTGACGCTCTCTTACCTTAATCTAATCGTCTTATTTTTTATCCGGCACTCAGATTATCTCCAGACTTGTATATTTATGAAGCGAACTCAAAATTTCAGAGAGATTATCGATTTGACCAATAATAACTATTTGATTACCTACATAGGCTTGTAAACATTTTTTTTTTACGCTTTTCAGAAACAAAATATGTTTTTTTTTATCCGTGTAATAATTAGTACATAGGCATACTTAGAAATAATGTCACGACCACTATGAGGCCGAGCCATCTGCTTTTTGTGCCCTCCGTAACAGAGAATCATAGGTGATTCAGTCTACCCTATCCTAATCAAACTCATGACCACCGAATCGAAAGGCCCTAGCTCCAACCACTAAAGTACAGAGACAGGGTCGAAAGCGATTATAACCATTTAGGTACAACATGGTACAACTGTTTGGTTAAAGTGACAGAGTTCTTATTTGCATTTCGTGAGCTATCTGTTTATTTAAACTACAACTACCGTCGCAGTATATACTAGATAGTGTTTGTGTATTGACTTCGAAAGGAACCTCGTACCTGTATTCTAAGCTAAACAAATAGACGTAACTTTTGCAAATGAGTAGATAAATAACAAACCATAAGGCTTAAAGGGTTCTAATTACTTGGAAAGTTCCACGTGATGAAGAAGGAAGACTGCTTTGCCATTTGCGATATGCTAGATTTTAGGGACAAGTTTTCCAGAGAGTGGATTCTGTTCACGAAAGGAAGATTTCAATTTATACATTCTACATACATTTGAAGAAGTAAATTAAAATGAAGACGGGAAGGAGAGTCTTTGGATTGATTTAGTTCATGAAATTGCACGATAATTTTCAAAATGTCTAAAATAATGGATTAATTTAAAAGAATCAAAAATGTTTTAGGTTTGTGGACTCAAACTAATTGGGGAAGTTTTCGTTTCCGATGGAAAGCGTCGCGATATTTCCAATAAAATGATAAAATTATGGAAATTTCATTCACTACATTCACTGTGCAAAAAGATAGACCTTTCATTGACAGAACTTGAATATCACTTGCGACGTCACAGTGCAGCCTGTTATGGTACAACAAAGGTGGGAACTGACCCTGTGTTTCTATCGCTCTCCAGCATAGATGACTTTAGCTACCTAGTACTCTATTACAGTTAATCGAAACGTCGGGAAAACCTCTTAGGCTCGTATTTATAAAGCGATCTCAAGATTGAGAGCGATATTGAGTGCGGATTTGACAGGTCATTTTGTACTGGAATGACATTTCTGATACAAACTCAAACTCGCTGTCACTCTTGAGAGCTGATTATAAATACGGGCCTTAATACCTTACTTTAATCAATCGTACTAAGACCCAGTACAATAAAATAATGACTATGACTCTAAGTGTTTCTAATTGCTATCATTCAAGAAGACTATAGTAGACTTTATTAAAGTCTAAGACATCTAAAACCGGACCTCCTGTTTCACAGCAATCATCAAACTTAATCCTCTCAGCCATGTTGATTGCTTCGCTTATACAATTAAACCGTATCTGTTTTCCATTAATATTCTGTAACTCAAACCCGTCGAGACACACTTAACAGTTGTCAACGAGGCTTCAAGATTTACGCAAACTATTCAGATGAACAAAGACTAGGTAAGGGCTTAGGCAAGGGCCCTAGTCCTTGAAATGTATACTATTGTGTAGGTATACTAATGTATACTAATGTATACCTTCGTCTCTCCGTCCCTCCGTCCATCTATCCCTTTGTCCTTCCCTATGTCCCTACGTCCCCACATCCCTAGGTACGTCCATCCGTCTCTCCGTCCCTCCATCCCTACGTCCCTTCGTCCCTTTAATTCCGACTCTCCTTCCTTCCGTCCTTTCGTCCTTATGATCTTCCGTCCCTCTGTCTCTCCGTCCCTTCTTTTCTCTTACCCTCCGTCGAGATACACTTGAAAGTAGTCAACAGGGCTTCAAGATCAAAATTCAAAGAATATATGATAAGGGGTTAGGCAAGGGCCCTTGTCCTTGAAATGTATACTATTGTAGACTTGCAAAAACGCGTAGATCTTAGGAATAAGGGTAATTTTGAAGAACGTGATTACAATATATAACAGAACTGTAATAAACTTAAGCAGAAAGATAGACATTTCATTGAAAGAACTTGAAACTTTCCCGTCGCTTTGTTTCGTGCTAAAACGCGATACATCTTCAAGCAGCTTCGCGTCGCGTCGCTTCCTAGTGTGAATTATCCCTAAGACACGTAAAAAGTAGCTTTTGTAACTCCTGGTGAGTTAGCTTTAGGAAATACAGTTTATGACTTTCTTTCCATACAAATCAGCTGTCCTCTTTACTCACACGAGAGAAGAAAACCCATCTGCGATAACTTACAGATAGATCATTCCCCTTTATTTCATCAGTTCCAACTGCTAATTGTAAGCGCCGGAGAAGTCGTTTGTCACCGTTCATTTGCTGACCGGTTCATTTGGACTCTGCTCCGTATTGGCTTCCAGTGATTAATGGTGGTGAACTCTTGCTAGAGATATGTTATTGGAAAATTTCTTGTAGCGCATTCTCACAGACAAGAGACAGGGTTGCACAAACTCAATTTAAATAAAGGTTGGAGTAAGTAAGTAGAAACAGAAAATATACAGACAGTACAGACTTAAGACCTATGTTAGACTTAATATAAATGTGCACAAAGGCCATCTTATTGCAAAGTGCGATCTCTACCAGACAATCTTTTTGTAGGTGAGAGAAGATTTTAAGAAGAAGAAATAGTGCATTACATTGTGTACCTACTCAGGTATTTTAATTGCACAGTATTTTAGTTGCAATTCAGCCGCGCACAAAACCACTAAATATTAATTAAAATGGTCACCTGTCATTATCTATCCAGAGAGAAAGGAAAATTACAGCAATAATTTTAGCTAATTTAAAGTTTCAGGTCGGCTAAAACCACACACACCTCAGAAAAATAGTCTAAATAAGCAAAATTTACATGAGAACGCTCATTCTCATTCAGACCACGTTGAGTACGCGTCGCATGTCATACTAATTAACTCTGTACCGTAAAATGGTTAAAAGCAGTGACTGTGTTAAAACATTACCTCTGGAATTAAGTTAACACTTTCTGTACTCGAACCACAAACTGGTTGGGGGATTATTATCTCCTACACATACTCTTAATTGCTTTCGATTCTGGCGGCACCAATTCTTTAAGATAGCGCTGTCACTTTCCCAACTTTGACATGAGAACAGGAGAGCAAATAAACACATGACTTTGACATTCCTATTGTGACGTAAGACGCTTAAAATAAAGAATTTTAAGAAGTGAGCATTGAGCATAGATCATGTTCTCATATTTTACGTCAAATAAGCAGTCTTACGTCAGATTAGGAATTTCAAAGTCATGTGTTTATTTGCTGTCCTCTTACGTCAAAGTTAAGAAAGTGATATCTTAAAATTAGTGAAGGAATGGTGTCAAATGGAACGGCGGCCGCAGTCACCCAGTATTTTTTTATTGTATTTTTATGTGTATTTTTGTAGATCTTGCGCCTAAAAATTATTATTACTTCCTTCCACTAACAAATCCAGAGTGAAAGAGAAGAAAGCTACAACAAATTTATTACAAAAAGTATCACCGACCGAACCTATTACTGAGTTCTTCGTAGCAAATCGCTACGGCGTAGCAAAGATCAGCAATGAAGGTGTTATCCTAAAATAAGACGAGAATTATACACTAGGGGAATTGAAACAACCACGTTTCATTTCAGTTACTGTATTTTCTGTGAAAACGTCTTCTCTTTAATTTTTTCAACTATAATTGGGTAAAATTTAATATAAGAATATGTTGGGAACGTCGCCGAATTAATCAATAAAATTGAAATAATTTATTATTTATCGATAAATAAAGCTGATTTTTCTTTAGTAAAAGACAGAAGTAAGGAACCTACGAACATCCCGTCTCTACAATAATGCACATTAAATACTTTAATATAAAATGTGACAAAACGCATTAATTTATTAGGGCGTGGACGCTCTGCCTTATTCTAAGCTAAGGGATAACTTGTATACCTATGAAGTTTTATGTAAAAGCGATCCCGTCCTTTGGAAACTAAGTCGTAATGAAAACCGTTCCTTTCCAAGCATAAAAAGCTCCCCATTCAGCTTTAATCTCCTGAGCTGATACTTTACAGTACTCCAGTGTTTGCGTTCCGTTTCTCATTCCCAACCACCAATCGCTCGGTATTAAGAAGATGGTAAATACTTGGCGCAGTACCGCTGCTATTCCTAAGAGCTAAAGCAGATGTATAGTCAAATCAAAAACATGGAATTTCTATAGCAAACATAAAGCGTCGCTTCTGAAATCGGATAGCATTTCCATACAGTGCGACGCGATTCGCAATGAACGTGGGCGGGGGCGCTGCAGTACCTATAAGGAGAACTGTCAAATCGATGTCAAATCTCAAGATGGCGGCGGCGTTAGTTTAATCGCACTGCACGGCTGGTTAGCCACGCACAACGGACCAAATTAAGAGTCTAATTGCGGAAACAGGAGCCCCATAACCTAACCTAACCTAACGGCTGGTTAGCACATTTGGGTGCAGTAGTACCAACTGCTTTCGAAGTATATTTAGACTGCAATATTTCATGAGAAATGCTTTTTGTTTTCGCGTCGAATTGCTTCCCGGTGTGAACTGTCCCTTAGTTCATTTATGAATGATATTGGATAATGGATATAATATTAATTTCACAATGAAAGAAGCAGAATGTTCAGAGAGTAAATTGCCAGCAGCAATTTGAATTTCATTTTGGCTCAAACATTCTCACCTCTCTCTATCATATTTCCTTCACCTTCATTATCATATCTGAGATCACGTCATAAAAGGATCTTCAACTTGAGCTGTTAAACAAGATGCCGTTTTTGATAAAAGAATAATAGGTACAAGATTATTAATATTCCATTTATATTTTCATTATTTCAAAAAAAGCAATTCATCATCACAACAACAACAGAGCGGAGCGTCTGTACAGCTAAATTGACATGAGGTTCTTGTCTCTGATTTTTTGAAAGCCACTTGAAATACTTATGTTTCCATGATATGAAAACTTATACTAAGCCGTTGATGTTCTGCCTATCCTGCAAGAGATATGAGAGGTGTGATTGTACATTCCATGTAATCTGAGACCTTGAGCCACTTGCAGATATAACATGAGTATGAGCTTTTGTTACCATTCTTTGCTTAAGTGGCAGGTTACCGCACCATCTCTCAGCTCTAAGTGGCTAGCGGTTTCACCTAGTAAGATCTGATGTTAGTAGGGATGTGAACTATAGTTGTTATTTCATGTACAATAAGGTATGATTGTTGCTTAGGTGTAGACGTAATTATATTCATACGTCGCAAGCTAAGCGATATCAAGATTGAGAGCAATATTTAATACGGATTTGACAGGCCGTTGTGCACTGAAATTACATTTTTTTAATACGATCTCTAAATCGCTGTCAGTCTCAAGAGCTGAAGTTAAGTATAATAATAATAATTAATATCAAATTTGTCAAATTATACCGACAGTATTCTTCCATACAGCCAATTCTGGTGGACCTTACCTAATATTTTTATTTATTTTCTGTAGAGACTCGCGAAACTAGTCACATCACATCACTAACCCTGCAAGAATCACTAGAGCACGGAAACTTGCTCTTTCACAGAAACATAGAAGTACCATTACCGAGAGACGGTAAAAATAAGTTTATTTGCCGAACATCGATCAAAGCAAAGGTGAATAGGGTGAGGGTGAATCATGAGACGAATAGTGCAAAGAAACGAAGAGTGACGTTTGGGATTGCTGAAGAGCCAAGCGAAGAGCTTTAAATAAAAATAAGGCGCTTTTAAATATGACTTCTAGACTAAGGGTCCATTCACACCGAGAAGGGTCGCGACGCAACGAGGCGCGCAAATTTCAAAAATTGTAACTTTGTTTACTGTACAAAAAGATTGACATTTCCATTTGATTGCACTTCGTGGTCATGGTAGAACAAGATGCATCTTCATTTATTTAAGGCTCAAACCGAACTGATCTAGAGAGCCGCTAAAATTAAGCATCTTAATTTGACGTTTCTAAACCTATTTGCGATTCTGCGCGTAACTGTCAAATTCAAATGACGGCTGAATTGAGTTTGACATCTCTTACTTTAGCAAGTCAAGATAAGCTGTTTTCAATACATACCTATGATATCTACGCGTGTCAATTAATGCAGCTAATCTTAGCGGCGTTAAAAAGGTCCCGCATTAAATAGAGACGTCATTTTAAATTAATTTAACGTGAATTTCTGGAATACCAGTTGCTAAGGTTATTGATTAAAGTTAATTTCAACTTAGCGATTTTAAGTTCCGACTTTTTAAGCGATAACATTCTAGGATAATATCAGTATGGATACCGTACAAACGAACTAGCCTGAAGAATATAAAAACCTGGCACTTTCTATGTAAAGTGTTGCCAAGGCAAAGGTTATGAAACTTTATTTTTCACAAGCCGTCGATAGTCAATATCGCAAAAGTTTGTTGCAACCACCCGGAAAGAATACACAAGTTGCCAGCAGAAAATATGCAGATGTTTTCTTTGCCAACAAAATAGTGTAAATATTTCTTTGATAGTGGGTTGAGCACGAAACAGGATGGCACGCTACCTATTGGATGAAACTTCCATTCTGGACTGGATTGGAAGCAATAGAAAAACAGAATGCGTCAGCTGCTTCTTCTCCCGGGCATGCTGTAGACGTCAGCAATGTGGATTCTGAACATAATAGAAACCCGGCTCAACGATTTTCAATTAAAGTAATGAATATAAAGGATATATTTTATTCCAATGAGGAAAAGTGAGGCCAAAACACGGTATAAATAATAATTATCAAAACAAAAGAAACTCGTACTTATGCATCAATGAAAAGAAATTAAAAGCCCATTAGGAATGCAAATGATACGACTTCAAAGCTCATTTTTCTTTTACTGACGACATTTTTCCTCAAGCATAAAAAGAAGTTAAAAACTTTGCAAATTGCTGTAACACGAGTTGGTGTTTACATAGAAAATGAAGTAAAAACACATACATAAATACATCTAAAATTTTTAAAGCGAACGTAATCAATCCTAGAATGTACTATCTACCTATACTTCTTTGACTATCAGTGTAAAATCAACCATGGAGTCTCGACGGTTTGTGTCACAATGTTGAAAATTCTCTTATTTAAGAGACTGACAATAAGCCTAATTTAAAATTAGTTTAGAAATGTGTTAGTTCCAAATGGACGGACAATAGTCACACTGACTTAAGGCATACGAAAACACTAAGTAAGTAACTTTACGTAGCGCAAAATTGAATCTACTCATCCAATACACCCTCAAAGTTAAACAAAAAACCCAAAAAAAAAGGCAGAAGTTATTTCATGAGCTCTAGTGTAATTTTCCGGCTGTGTTTTTGTTAAAAATTCATTCGCGTATCCGCCGACGTGGAAAATAGGGATTTCGCTGTTTTTTTTTTTAACCTAACACACAAAGCCTTGATTGTGAACAAAAAAAAAACACACAATATAAACTCAAAGCGCAGACAATCGGATAGCTTCTGGGCTTTTGGTTAAAATTGCATAGTACCTAAATATGTTGAATTGAATTTTAGTGATTGAATTGTTTTGTCAGCTCAGGTGGATTACTTTATGTAACCTTTAGATGAAACCAATTTTTTTTTTCCATCTATTTCTTAAGTTTTTCTTGACGACAGACGACCAATCCTTTTTTTATCAATTAAGTTTTTCAGACCACCGTAATCTGACCCCTGGGCCAGTTTTCCGTCAGTAAATACTTGATATAAGATTCCTAGGTAAAAGACTCTTAAGCTTATTTTGTACTTAGAATAATTGAGTTTTATTTTCTTATTGTCAACAAAAATACTAGTCCTTTCCTTCCTATTAATAAAATTAATGTGAATAATAACATGGGAGTAATACGATAATCTCACAAAAGAAACAAAAATACATTTCTTAAGAATCCGATCCTTCACCAAATGTAATGTCAATACGGTATTATAACGACGGGTTTATAAAAGAGACCCAATTATCCTCAAAACCATTAAATTAGGGTTGCCTGCATGAAATTGAAGGTTGAAGTATCGTACAATAAATATTTACTGAGAAACTTAAAGTTAGCCAATGCTGGGAGTAAAAAAAATAGCTAACCTAACTTTAGGGTGTGTAATGAAACTGAACAAGTTTCCTCAAGAAACATAAGGCCAAATATGAAAAAACAGAGCCCTCCCATACAAAATGACTACCGCTGACACAGATTTTATGAGAGGTTCGGTTTTGTTTTTTTTATATTTCGACCTATGTTTCTTGGGGAAAGTTGTTCAGTTTCATGAGTAGGTTCAGACCCCAACATTTGGTCAGCATTTCTTACTCCCTGTATATTAAAATCAATAAATTATGACTTCGATATTTATAAAAAAATTAGCATTAGGTTAGTTCGGCTTATTGCTTTCTAAACTTTTCATAATTAACTCTTGTTCTTATAGGTATCTACCCTAATAATGTTTCCTACTGTAATAAGGATTATGTATGATATCGAAGTTGTGTTTTGTACTATTGAACCAAAATATATAATAAATATTAAATTCTTTTTACCAGCCATCTGGATATTACCTATATTTTTGTTAGTAATATTATAATGACTCTATATTATTACAATGATTCTTAATCTTAAATGGAAAAGAGGCTATCTTTTCTATTTTTTATATTGTATGCGAGGTAATATAATTCGATCCTACGTCTTTCTATTTCAAGTAACCCATTAAATTATCCCTCTAAACATACTTGAGCAATAACAAAGAACACACACGATTGAATAAAACGGACCTATGTCAGGGTGAGCGAACAAAAGAATACAAATTGGATTCGGAAATTCTTATTCTGGGGATCGGTCATTTCACTGTGGGTATAGTCTGAGAATTGAGCATTGAGCAGTGGCAGGTGACGTGACACGACATACGTACATACATAAATCACGCCTTTATCCCTAATGGGGTAGGCAGAGTGAAAACGACCGAAAGGTCGTTCCGCCACGTCTGACAAGTTTTGAGGGTTATTTCAGATGATCATGTGTATTACTATAGTGACAGTTTGTCAGCCCATCGCCTAAATTGCAATACATTAAAACCCTTGAATCCCTGACATGACAGCTGTTCTTATTCAGGAAAGTTGGGAAAGAATAAGCGATTAAGTCCGGACCCTTTCAAGTTTTCAAGTAACATCTAATGATTAATCTGACAACTATATACCTAAACCTACTCTTGTAAAGCAAAATAATGGACTTTGAAAAAATTAATTGTTTCAGTCAGTCTGTCCCAATACAATCATAATATGATTGTAGCAAAAGACATTGGCCGTCAGCGTCACCGAAAATCGTTTGGGAGATCTTAGGTATGAGCTTCTGAGGCCAGTGCAAACTCGACAGAGTATACCCGTTGGCTACTGGAATATTCTCTCAAGCAACGGGCGTCTGAGGGCCCTTACAACGAGATCCCACTGGTTGAGCTTAGTGCAATCCTAGCCTGTAGTAGCGAGTAGTTTAGTCACAGAAAAATATAGTAACAGTAATACGTCTTTTTTGGAGAGCCCAGCGCTGCTGAATGTTATCGAAGTGAAAGTTAAGATTACACATTTTTTTTTGTGTTTGGACTTTTGATTGCCTCCGTGGTCTAGGGCACAAAATTGATATGTGTCAATTTATCACATTATGCGATTTTCCCCAGTTTGATTAGGTCAATGCAGGCTGAACCACTTGATTGTCTGTAAGAAAAAAGATTCCGTGCTTCGGCGGGCACGTTAAGCCGTCCGTCCCGGTTGCTATTTTTGATCGTGGTCGTTAATACACAAACCTTGTCAGAGGCCTATTAGCTGTGCTATTAAGATGCCGTCCGAGCCGAGCCGTTGCGAGTTGATTGGTCTGAATCCTACCTAACAGACTGCAAGCATCATGAACAGCTTAAGTTAAAAAAAAAAAACTATAGTGATGGTATCTGTTGGTATGAACAATTTGATATATTCAGTCTTCTCACAAGTGCCCCCGCATGTTTACCGAATCTACACGATATCCGCTCGGAAGGGAAATCTAATATATTATCTGATATTGAACGACAATAACTTGATACCATCTTATCGAGTGAAGGGAGGAAGCGGTACTTTGAAGGTAACACAAAGGCACCGGCATTTATTATGACATTTACCTATTTTCATATGTTAAATATGTGTCTAGGAAGTGCTCGTAGTCAAATAGTTAGTGCATTATTCAGTCTGATAACGAATGTTAAGCAACCATCATTTTAGGCCTGTCGTTTTTTTTTGGGAATCTCAGTAAATTCTTTCTTAGTGTTTATATTTTTCTTTGAAACATCTCGAGCTGAAGTATTGGTTTAATCATTAGCCTGATTGAGTGTTCAGCAAAGTTAAGTTATTTTATTGAATAAAATGGTTTTTCCCTGGATTCTAGAGACAGCGATTTTTCTTTATTTAAAAAGTGACAGGTAGTACACTAAAGGGCAATCTTCTTGAAGAATTGTTAAGAATAATTTGAGACGTAGTTTTGCACTCAAAGTGCTATTTTATTTTTACGAAGTAACTTAAAGTCGAATTTTATTCAACAAATTAATTTCTTCGGATTATAATTTAAATCAAAGTTAATAATATTACAGGATGTCAAAAAGTTTTTACCCCTTAGTCCCATTTCGTAGCCAGCTTTAATATCTAAAATTAAACCCCGTTTCGAGACGGTTTAAAACAGTTTAAATAGGTATTCATTAATTTTGCCAACATAAATGTCTCCTTAGGATAACAATGGCCCTACCTTTACGAAAAATAATAAACCATTATTTTTATCTATATTTTCCTGTCTTACTGTCTATATTTTTCAGTACTTCCATGCTGGACTGGAAGTGTACTTCCATGCTGGACTGGGAGTGATAGAAAAACTTAGAATGTGCCAGCTGCATCTCCTCCCGGGCATGCTGTAAAAACCAGCTAAGGGATTCAAGGGGTTTCAGTGTATTGTAATTTAGGCGATGGGCTGACAACTCGTCACTATAGCAATACACATAATCATCTGTAAGAACCGTCAAAACTCGTCAGACGCGGCAGAATGACCTTCCTTAGGTCGTTTTTGCTCTGCCTACCCCATTAGGGATAAAGACGTGATTTTATGTATGTATGTATGTATTTTCCTGTCTTACCGACCCACGAATTATTAAAACTGTCAGTGTACGCCCCCCAGCTGTCAGTTTGTAACAGATCACGTCTTCCCAGGTCTGCTGCAAGGTTTTGACATGAAGAGACAGATAAATAAATTGAATTATAAATGCGAAAGTCCCTGGGCGGAATAGCGTCAGTCCTCCTCCCGCGGGTGGAGTCAGTTCACACCGGGAAGTGACACGACGCGGCGTGAAGCTGCTTTGAGAGATGCATCTCGTTGTATCATCGTCGTTGTTTTGAGTTTTTTCAATGAAATGACTATGTTTTTAATAAAGTTCTATATTGCTATCGATTTGATAAAGTATACGACTTGACTAAATTTTAGCTATAATTTTGTTATCGTCCCTTTCTGGTATATCGGAATAGAAACGGATAAGTGCTCATTTTGATTTTGTGCGCGACCAAATGTCCCTAATTGTATCACGCTCTTGAAAAGTGTCGTACTCGTATCGCTTCTGGTTGTGAATTGACCCTAAACGCTAAATAAGGAAAACCCAGGAAAAAATATAGTTTTTTCATATACAATGATTTGTTCGTAAATATACGAAAATGTGAGCCCATGGCTCAGACCGCTAGACCACGGAGGCAGTTAAGTAAGTCTGAAACTCATGAATGTCTGAAAATACTAATGAACTGCAAGAGATAGCCCAAACTAAATGAAACTTCTGAAACTGCCGGATCGAGCTTACAAATTGTGAATGCAGTTAAATGCTACTTCGCAAACAACTTTAAAGTAAATTAAAATCAGTTATTTAATTTAATAGATCTGAAACGAAGAACCATTTTATTTGGTTAATCTTTAAGTCTCCAAGAGGAAGGGCCTATCCACCTGTTACCTGATTCTTCTATGGTATTTATAAGAAAAAACTACTTGATACTGAAGTTATTCATTAATGTCGTTTTATGATTGAAATAAAACTATAATGTCATTTTTGTTATATTTAACTTTTATGGCGATCATTTTCATGTTACGTTTTAAATATGACAGCGTTTGAATCAAATATCATCCTTTATTACTCATTTCTTTTTATTTTATTTCTGTCACATCGTAAATAAATAAAAATATAAACACTACGTATAGCTAGACAGGTATATTGGCAGTTAACCAGTTAACTAAGGAAGATAACTCATAGATGATACAAGTTCCCGTGTGTCCTCTGACACAAGACATTAAGTTTGATAAACGATATAACTTTATCATCATTTCCTAACACAACACTGATAAATTGATATTTAAATGGGCTCTCTGACATACGGCTTGAATATTATCCAGAGGCACCTAACCTTTCAAAGGTTAATATCTACCTACGTACGTCATGCATAAAGGTGCTATCAAAATAAATGTTATTAATTGGGCTCTGGCGGGGCTGAATTAACTTGCATGTGCTAAATTTTAATAAAAGAACTTATAACTTTGAATAAACTTATATTTTTTCAGCACAATACAAAAAATACATCCGAGGCTTTTGATTTTATTATTTTTCTAAATTCGCGTGTATGTAGGTCGTTTTTGTTCTGCCTACCCCATTAGGGATAAAGGCGTGATTTTATGTATGTATGTATGTAAGTAATACAGGTCGAGTATTAGCTGTAACAGCATCCTGAGTGGATCTTGACACGGCGATACTGAAAAGTGTAGTGATGTGATCCTAGTAACTGTTACATAGGAACTAGTGACAGGAGCAGCCATATTTATAAAAAAAAAACCAGACAGATACGTTTTCATCAGTAGCTCATGACCCCACAGAGGGGCACGAACCTACCCTGAATTAACGTGATCGGGCCCAAGTGGACCCAGTACGAATTGTTCGACTTCACACACTACCTTTTGAATTATTAAGTAGGTGTTTTACATTTACTTCACTTTCACAGAAACATCACAATTTATTGACACTAGGTATTTCTTTTTCTACTAATACTATAGCTTTTTAAAAAATAGTTACAAGCAACGCTTAGGAAAAGTTTTACCCTTCATTTCTTTTTAGTTCCTTTCAGTGTTGCGATTACAAAAAACTTCACACTCTCACAACCCAAAACTTCTGTTATGAAAACATCGTTATCGCCGACCTTCGAACCCTACAGATAACTGTTATTTAAACTGTTATTTTATCGGCTACTTCAGATACCGCACCTATCTATATACGATGGTGAGCTGGGGTCTCTTCATTGCCTATAAATGCTAGTGTATTTTCCCATCGGGGATCATGACACATTTTCCGGACGGCCATTTTATAAAACACTATAAAATATAGTCTTTGAAGGCGACGCTCTCAGGGTTTATTAGTGAAGTTATGTACCGACGTAAAGTATTTTAAGGCTCGTATTTATAAAGCGATCTCAAGATTGAGAGCAATATTGAGTGCGGATTTGACAGGTAATTTTGTAATGGAATGACATTTCTGATTCGAACTCAAACTCGCTGTCACTCTTGAGAGTTGATTATAAATACGGGCTTAAGTTTGGAAGTAAAAGATAAGATTTAAATATCAATAATATTTTCATACTGGGTTGATAAGTTATAGTTCACACCGGTAAGCAAGGCGGCAAATGACAAAAAGTACTACATACATACAATACATATATATAAAATCTCGCCTTTATCCCTAATGGGGTAGGCAGAGCAAAAACGACCTAAACAAAAGTCTTTCCGCCACGTCTGACAAGTTTTGAGGGTTATTTTATTACAGATGATTATTGTATATTTCTACAATGACGGGTTGTCAGCCCATCGCTTAAATTGCAATACACTGGGACCCTCGAATTCCTTA
The DNA here is from genome assembly GCA_029255725.1 of Scrobipalpa atriplicella. Classification (NCBI taxonomy): domain Eukaryota; kingdom Metazoa; phylum Arthropoda; class Insecta; order Lepidoptera; family Gelechiidae; genus Scrobipalpa; species Scrobipalpa atriplicella. The sequence continues at coordinate 88,476 of JARACY010000292.1, forward strand.
GCTGGTTTTTACAGCATGCCCGGGAGGAGATGCAGCTGGCACATTCTATGTTTTTCTATCACTCCCAGTCCAGCATGGAAGTAAAAAGTAATACAATAAAATATTTTACTATAAAGTCAAATAAACATCAATTCAGAGAGTGACAAATAAACAACAATTCTCAAATGTTCTTACAAATAAAACTTTTTCTGGTGATTTGGACATAAGATAGCAGAAACGATTCTCAAAATGATGTGTAGGTACCTTTAGTCATATCTGTCTGTTTTCAGACGAAAAAGAAAATCGAATATTCTAAAATAACTAAACCACATAATAAAATTATATTCCTGAATATTACTGGCTGCAAATAAATCCCAATTTTTATATTACTCCAAACCAAACAGACAAAGCCATAGCGAAAATTACTTTTCACGGAATTATAATTTACCAGATCAAACGTTATGTACCTAATACCTTTTTTGATGTTGAAAATGAATTCGGAAAGTCGCCCAATACGACTTAACTTGTCAGTCAACTTAATAAAAAGGCGCAATATTTAAATTACTAGGTATATACTTAGGTACGAGTATTTCCAATTTTCCTTAAAACTTACCTTTGTGAGAATCGAACGTATTCTAGAAATTGCTGAAGGAGGACCATTTTTAGGATTTTTAAGTACACGTTAATATAAATAATAACCCAACTATTATACTTATAACTGCAAAGCAATATTAAACCTATAACCTAACCAATTTACATTCTTTCGGGAAATAGTTTAATTCTATAAATTATTCTTTCGAATTATTTATATTTACATGGTTTATTATTATATTAGAATAACAAAAAAAGAACATTTTTTTTGTACATTCAACTTAAAATTTACACGGATGACAACATCAGCAAAAAACCTCTACGATGGCGTAGCAAATTCATGCTACGAGAACCTACGAATCCTAAATCGTAGACCGAAGCTACGACAACCTGAATTGAGTGAATGAACTAAATTGCGTGATTTCCTTCATTATTTAAACAACTTCCACGTCAGAACTTCGGTTAAAGTGTTTTTATAAAGTACGTTCATTATAAATTCGAAAACAAGCATCAAAGAGTTACAATTTACACAAAACATGAACGGTTAAACACCTTGTTTCTTTTCCTTGAAGAGTCGGTTAAAATGTGCATTTCCACCATTAATTTATTTTCTCGTTAAATGCTCAGAATAACAGATTTAAACAGTCCTACCTAACCCCGCAGTAAAATTAACCGGCGTTCACCCCGAGGCACCGTGAACCCATTATTTAACCCATTGTTAAGAAAAAGGTCCTTTTCTTCCCTTCCACAAAAATACCTTTTCCTTGTCATTGCAAAAGAAACCTTGTGTTACCACTTCAAGTGATATTATTTGTATGTCGTGCTTGAAAGATTTTTGTCTTGAGAATACTAAATTTGTTCATATTTTCATATGGTAATTTGGTTAGCATGTTATTTTTACTACCAACTATAGAATGTATTTATTGCTATTGAATAATGGTATAAATGTAATGTAATTCAATTTACACATGAATTGTAACATTTTCCCCAAGAAAAACCTTCTCATAGAAATGGTTTCAGTGGCTGGACTCGTTCTGTATGGGAGAGCTAGTGTGTATGTTATATTCACACTCTTTCACACCCTTTATAATGATTCAGACGAATCCGACCTTTTCAACTCTGGCCAATAAAAAAAAAACGTTAGCATTTTTTTTATGTAGAGATATCAAAAGAGCGCCATATCTTCCCCCTCTGGGGCTGTCAAATTATAAATAATATTTAACCGTAGGACTTCTTCTGTCGTGTGGGTTTCTAGTCGATCGACCCGATGAACCCTGGTGTCGGAGTCTTTAAACCGCCTTGTAGCAAAGCTAATATAGGCCTCTGATATGGTTTAGTGTAACGAACACTATCAAATACAGCGACCGGAACGACGCCTAAGCGTGCCCTACAAATCACGGAATCCTTTTCTTTTCGGACAATCAGGTAATTCAGCCTGCAATGTCCTAACAAAACTAGGGAAAATCTCACAAATTGATAAATTAACAAATATCAACTTTGTGTGTGTCCCTGGGTATCGAACCCAGGACTTCCGGATCGGGAGCCCATGGCTCAGACCACTAGACCACGGAGGCTGTAGAATTATAAAATATGTTTTACTGTAAGTACTTTACTTCTCCTATGACCAAGTTGTTAGTTTTTCTTTAGCTATCGGATATCGAGATGGAGTTTGTAACTCAGATCGATCTAAACTTTTACATCAGGCAGGTTCAACAGTATTTATTTTATAAAGGACATCGCTAAAAGGTTTATTGAGTAGGGAATACATTTTTGATCGAGTTGGTAAAATATTACAACCCGCGGCTTATATAATGAGTTTTACCGTAGGAATCAGATTATTTTCCCATAGTATATTTGTTTTTCAGAGTGAAAGTAGCTTTCTAATGGTGAAAGAATTTTCGAAATCTACGCTATTTGACTACTAGTCAAATCGGCAACTTTTTATAAAACGATTTTTCGTATTAAAATACTGGGTTATGACGTCACACGCAAGTAAATGTTGACTACTCAAATCAATAACGTTGTAGGTATGTGACAAAGATCTATTTCCAACAATAGTCTAACTCCAAACTACGCTCGGATGAATATATGTCGTGGCCATATCGTAGAATCGTCCATATCATGAAATGCTCGACAATTTCATGAAGTGGTCGCATTTCATGAAATGTTTCACCATCCATTGGTCATATCATGATGTGCCTTGGCCAAATCAATGATAAGAAATCGTTTGTCGATATGGTCAACTAAACGCGCGGCTACTTCATCAAATAGTCAACATTATGTTGATCATATCGTAAAATGGTTTCATTAATTCCCGATAGAGGCGCTGGAAGCACTTTGTTTATGAGTCAACATGGCGGCCATTGACAACAATATTGTTTCTCGCAATAAAAAAGAAAATAATTTATCATTAAAAGACGAAGAAAGTGATTATATTATTATGAAAAAGTACTCGAGTATTACGCAAGTCACTCAAATACCGTACAAAATGTAAAAAACCGCAGAGTTTGGAATTTTTACGATATGGCCAATCATGGATGACAAAATCGTTAAATGTTCACTATTTAATGATCTGGTCAAATTTAGCTGTCCACATCATGAAATGCGACCATATCATGAAATTTTCGAACATTTTATGAAACGGGCAATTTTACAATATGGCCACGACATATAGGGTAATTCCGGGATATATGCCCAACAAATTTTTATTTGATCATATCTATTTGTTTACAAATAATCAGCATATGATATTAGTAAATATACAAACTTTGGAACTTTGTTTATTGATTTTGTATGTCTTTTTGATAAGAATCCTATTACTGAACCGTATATTCTCAATTAAAAATAAAGCTGCAGTCCGGGATATATGCCTCACATGCCGTATATATGCCCCAGAGCAATTTTTGTGGACGGGATATATGCCCTTGGAGAGGATATGTGCCCTTGCCTTGCCTTGGCTCAACCTTGACTCGGCTTGGCTCGACCTTGGCTTAGCTTAGCTCGACCTTGACTTGGCTTGGGTCAACCTTGGCTTGGCTTGGCTCGGCTCGACCTTGGATTCGCTTGGCTCGGCTCTATCTTGGCTTGGCTTGGCTCGACCTTGGCTTGGCTCGGCTCGACCTTGGTTTGGCTTGGCTCGACCTTGGCTTGGCTTGGCTCGGCTTGGCTCGAACTTGGCTTAGCTTAGCTCGACCTTGACTTGGCTTGGCTGGACCTTGACTTGGCTTGACTCGACCTTGGCTTGGCTTGGCTCGTCCTTGGCTTGGCTTGGCTCGGCTTGGCTCGACCTTGACTTGGCTTAACTCGACCTTGGCCTGGCTTGGATCGACCTTCGCTTGGCTTGGCTCGACCTTTGGCTTGGCTTGGCTCGACCTTGGCTTGGCTTGGTTCAAACTTGACCTGATCTAGGCTAGGCTTGGCTTGGCTCGGTTTGGCTTGGCTCGACCTTGGCTTGGCTTGGCTCGACCTTGGCTCGGATTGGCTCGACCTTAGCTTGGCTTGAGCTTGCCAAGGTCGAGCCAAACAGATTGAACCCGCCGAGCTAGAGTGGGATAACAAAACGGATGCGTCAGACCGGGAGGCCTTCCTCTTCCGGTCGAAAAGCTCTCGCCGAACTTGCTGGCAGACAAGGTAGCCTGCGGCGGTCCGGGAGCCGTGCTCACGGAACTGACTGCACCCGTCGGGTTTCACAGGGGGCAGCGAGTCGGATGCGTCCGGGAGGTTTTCCTCGACCGGTTGACCGCGTTCGCCGCGTTCGCTGGCGGACGGGGTATCCAGCGGCGTTGGTCCGGGAGCATAGTATATATTTCCGAGGCATTTCCAATCTAAAACATTAGACATACATTAAAGCCAAGCAAGGGATATGTGCCCTTAGGGCCAATTATCCCAAAACACATCGGGGCACATATCCTTTTTACAGGGAAATTTGCCCTTATCAAAAAAAAATATAAATTCTAATATTTTATTAAAAAATTTAACGTATTAACAATCTACATACCCTTCTCCTCCTTTAGACATAATAAAGAAATAAACTTATCTGTCAAATCCAAAGTTATAGAAGGCCAAAATTCGTCCATAAAATAAAATTCCGACTGTGTGACACGTCGCCGCCTAAAACAGTCCTACGCACATCCGCACGCGCCAACGCTTTGTGGCAGACTGAAGGGGGTGAGGAGCGCAATTGTATAATAAAGCAATTTTTTGTGTGTGTGTTTTACATTTCACACAACTGCACTGAGGCGCATATCCCGCTGGGGCGTATATCCCGGAATTACCCTATATGCCTGCAGTATGATGCATTTCTCGTTGTATTATCAATATTTTCCAATATTCCTTTAATAGAAATCAGATCTAGGTCGCAAGAATCGCATGTTCAGATAAAATTCTCAAGCCGTTGCATCTTTGGAGATATATTTAAAGGTATGCAGGTTTTGTATACCTACTATTTTATAGATATACAGAGTATGTCTAGCATCATACATAAGTGAGTAAGTAATGTGAGTATTTCTTAAATATGTAAAAAGGATAAAGGTACATACATACATACATACCTATACATACATATATGCACATTGCACACTTGAAAAATTTGTTAGAATTAATTTTCCTATTTTGTTGTATTTTTATGCTTAGGTTAAGTTATTAGGTTAAGTTAGTTTAGTAAGGTTCCTGCTGAAAACCAGCGCTACTGTCTTGGACTTTAGCACATGCTGAGCCGGGAACCTTTTCGGTATCTTTTGTAACTTTTAGACTATTTAGTTTTAAGATGTCTAATAACTGGTAGCGAATAAATGATTTATCTATCTATCTGTCTATCTACATACATATTATCACGCCTGTATCCCTAATGGGGTAGGCAGAGCGTCAACGACGCAAACAAAGGTCATTCCGCCACGTCTGACAAATTTTGAGAGTTGTTTAAGATATGCTGTAGTGACAAGTTGTCAGCCCATCGCCTAAAATTACAATATACTGAAACCCTCGAATCCCTTAGCTGGTTTTTACAGCATGCCCGGGAGAAGATGCAGCTGGCACATTCTACGTTTTTCTATCACTCCCAGACCAGCATGGAAGTATTAGTATTAGTAGGATAAAGGTAGGTCTCGATAGATAGGTGCAAAGCTCCCACACTGAGCTAGCTCAGTCCATTTTCTTATAATAAAATAAAATACAACTTTAGGAAAATCTCAAAGAAATCATTTGTTTTTCTTACAACGTGATATTTTTTTTAAGTCATAGAATAAAGGTGTTCAGAAACATGGGCTGAGCTACCCGACGAAAGGTATGTAGCCATTTGCAAAACACTCTGTATACTCCCTTTATTTATACCGGGTGTAAGGGACAGCGTCCCGCAAACTTATAGGGGTTGCTCCGTCAACGATACTGAACAACTACCACCAGGATTTTTTTTCAGGAAATGAAGAAAAAAAATTGCTTTTTCATACAAAATGACCACATTGATCAGACAATTTGTATGGAAAAGCATATTTTTTTTTAAATCCTGAAAAAAATACCTGGTGATATGTGTTCAGTAACGTTGACTGAGCAATCCCTATCAGTTTGCGGGACGCTGTCCCTTACACCCGATATAGAAGGACTTACCTACCTTAGACCGACATTATCAAGAGCAAACCCATTTAGAACTTTTTCTTTAGGAAGAGATGGACCCCATTGATAAGATCTTCTTTGTAATAGTTAAGTACCTAGAGACAAGAAAGTTAATTGGATTCGTTTTAGATACTAGGTTTCATGAGCATGCTAATGAAAGAAGCCTTAATATAATTATTTCCACTAAGTAATTTGTCTTTTCTATTTATTTATTTACCATTTATTCTAAGTAGGTACACAAAAATAGTACATTATATATCAATGTAAGTATAATGCCCTATTAAGCAATATTAAGTATCGATTTGACAGACTGTTTTGTACTGAAATGACATTTCTTATACGAACTCAAACTCACTGTCACTCTTGAGAGCTAATTATAAATACGGGCCTAAGATAGGATGTTTTTTTATCAGAGCGTATTATTGACGATTTATTTACCTATCTACAGATACAAAATAAGCACAATTCGAAGCAGAGAACGCCACAAAATAAGACGAATACAACAATAAAACAGGCTTTGTCACGAAATACGATGGCATACGTGTTTTATGTATCGGACACACCTGCTCGACGATAAACCGAACAATTGAGATGCGGGTAGTTGAAAGGCTGTTGTGGTCACAGTAGAGAACACGAGCAGTAAAGAGTAACGACGATCGGCCACTGTTAGAAGAGCTAACAACTACTTATCGACCTATTTGGTGTTTTTTTTTTTTGGGGCTAATGACTACTTAGCGACCTGTTTGATGATATTCATGAATCCACATCATTACATAAAGATAACATACCAGCACATTATATATACCTGCAAATTCCGATACGGTCATACAATGCCAATTATTGTGTCGAGAGGACCAAAGTTCTTTTCATATTGGACTGAAAAAACTGAAAGCTTTATGTTCATAACGGTAGACATATTTCCATTATCTGCACCCAATTACATGTGAAATTGCAAAGGAACGAAATAGACGTAGCATAAAAATAAAAGGCCAGCAATAAATATTGTTATTTCCATTTAGTTACGAGACGAGAAATCAATTTAACTTGGGTTAATGTTAAAAATGCGAAATGTTTGTCTGTTGTTCTTTCATGACTTAACGACTGATTTCAATAGACGATAGATTTATTCTTACTTCCATGCTGGACTGGGACTTCCATGCTGAACTGAGAGTGATAGAAAAACATAGAATGTGCCAGCTACATCTTCTCCCGGACTTGCTGTAAAAAACAGCTATAAGGCTATCGGATTCGAGGGTTTCAGTATTGTATTTGTGACAACCTGTCACTATAGCAATTAGTACAGATCTAGCTGGAATAACCCTCAAAACTTGTCAAACGTGGCGGAACGACCTTTATTTAGGTCGTTAACGTTCTGCCTACCCCTTAGGGATAAAGGCGTGATATATGTATCTATAGTTTTATCATGGAGACGCGCCGGAAAATACCTGATTTCCACTAGAAAAATAATTATCCGCGGGTAAAACTGCAGGGTCAAAGCTAGTTAACCATATCTTGTCGACATCTGAGGAATTTTCAGGTCAATTTGTGTATAGGACTGATCGTGTATTGCTGTAACGGGCTGGCTGGCTCACATTTATTTTCTTAATTGTTTTCAGTCCAGCATGAAAGTACTAAACTATGATAATATTTACTATGTATATTGAAAAGTGATTCACCTTCACAAAATCTCCTGGAATCTCAGACCTATTGTATTTTGTCTTTACCACACTTTTTGCAGGCTCTATAATAAAATAATAATAATAATAAAACTTTATTTCGTATAAAAAGAGAAGATTTACAACGTTTGAATCCTTAAATTACGAGAACATTATATAGATTGCACTGAATTTTCAACCCTACAACCTAAACTAAGAATATAAATTCCTGTATCTTAGGCTGTAGTGATCGACCGTGATGATGAATGCACGTTATAATCTATCATAGGGAGGTTAAGTAGGTAAATCTGAAAGGCTTACTCACAAGCCTATAGTAATGCGTCCTACAGACTTCTGTATCGAGCAGGGTTATTTCTCAAACCTTTTCATTCACAAAGCTTCCGTTATTCACATCCTTGCGTTACCATTTCAATTCCTATTGTTGTATTCCCTTTTCCAGTGTCAGATTTGAATAAAATCATTCATCTCTTAAGTTGTAGTTTACTTTGAGATGGCTATACCCTTTTTCACATAGGATGAGCATCCTGACACATGTCAAACGCATAAAAAATAAAGGCACAAAATCAATGAAGTGTCTTGAATTTTTAATTTTGATAAAATCTAAAAATTACACGATTCGCTAGAAATTGTGGGTTTGAAATATAATCCCTCATGTGCATTTTTTTTTTAAGAATTTTTTAAATAAATCCCGCCAAGTGTGAAATCCACGACCTTCAGATCAAGTGCCCGCTTGCCATGCAATTTTTGCGTTTAACTTCCATGCTGGACTGATAGAAAAACATAGAATGTGCCAGCTGCATCTTCTCCCGTGCATGCTGTAAAAATCAGCTAAGGGAATCGAGGGTTTCAGTGTATTGCAATTTAGGCGATGGGCTGACAACCTGTCACTATAGCAATATACATAATCATCCTGTACAATAACCCTCAAAACTTGTCAGACGTAGCGGAATGACCTTTATTTAGGTCGTTTTTGCTCTGCCTACCCCAATTGTATGTATGTATGTAAACAGTTTTAACTTGGTTATCAGCGTGCTAGCCCGCACGGATGTCGATAGTGACGGGTGAAAGAACTCTCGAGTGGTGATTCACTCAATATGTTTTATAGGGCGAATGTAGAGTACAGTATGACCACGCTAAATGAACGTGGTAAAGTAGGGACTAACGCCACCATCATGAGATTTGACATTTTTCTCCACAATTTGACATTTTTCTCCTCTGCATGTTGGGGGAGCTGTCAAAAATATGGCGTTGGCAGCCATAGACCTATCACAAAGTAGCGTAGGTTAGATTAGGTATAAGAAGACAAAAGAAAATACACTCTAAAGACTAGGCTGCATGGGCTCACGCTCTTCGCCTTCCCAAACGGGAGAATAAAAAAAAAACAAGGGGTTTTTAATCTGTATACGTAGTACAAAGAGTTTTTATTTTGAATTTGACAACCTTGTTGGCCGCGTTGGTTCCTTTTTTCACCGCTTTCAATAAAAGCGTGGCACTCATAATGTTGATTTGACTAGTCTAATAATTCAAGACAATAAGTTGCGCTGTTGTTACCTACGCATAATGCTCAAAGTGTAATATATAATAAAAAATCAAATAGGATACTAAGAGACCAAAGCGAATGCAACAGCTGTTCCTTGACATGGAAATATGGCGCCCGACTTAGTAACTCACTAGAATTGTAGATGTTCTCCTCATGAATTTTATAATCTAAGTCTATAAGGTGTTACGGCCTGGTCACGAAGAAATCGCACTGTGCGAGCGAGATAGAAATCGTTATGACTATAAGAATGTATTGCCTTGGTTTTGCTATCTATGACCACTATGACCAGTCTCTTATGGGCACACTAGCTTTCCGTCCCGCGGTTTCACCTGCAGGCTATGTAAGTAAGTTTTCCCGCGGTCAGAAGTTGTCAATGTCCGAATGGATCTTATCTATCATCCTGCCAAATTTCATCCAAATTCGTCCAGCCGTTTACGCTTAAAGAGTTACAGACAGAGTACCTTCGCATTTGCATTATAGTCACGTCTTTATCCCTTGCGGGGTAGCCGGAATGATATCGGATAGACCTAGTTTTATCCAACAGGGAATGGCTGGACCTAGTTGTAGCCGGCATGATGAAGGCTAGACCTAGTTTTACCCGAAAACAATCGGCTAATACTAGATTTAACCAAGAGTAAGTGGCTACACCTAGTTCTAACCGGCTAAAACTAGGTGTAGCCGCACTTCGGGTATTAGCCGTAACATATCGATACCTATATTGACAGTTTTTCAGCCCATCCCATCGCCTAAATTACAATAGGTACCTACACTGTAACCCTTGAATCCCCATGCCGCCCAGAAGGAGAAGCAGTTGGAACATTCTATGTCATTTCTATCACTCCCAATCCGAATCCAACGTTTATATCTACTATTATTTATGGATAATCTTTATCATACATTTTGTACGGTAAAAACTATCCTAAAAACTACATACATACATAAAATCACGCCTGTATCCCTAATGGGGTAGGCAGAGCAAAAACTACCTAAACATAGGTTGTTCCGCCACGTCTGACAAGTTTCGAGGGCTAATTACAGATGATGATTATGTATATTGCTATAGTGACGGGTTGTCAGTCCATCGCCTAAATTGCAATACACTGAAACCCTCGATTCCCTTAGCTGATTTTTACAGCATGCACGGGAGGAGATGCAGCTGGCACATTCTACATTTTTATATCACTCCCAGTCCAGCATGGAAGCACCTAAAAACTAATGGGGTTTAAAATAGAAGATGTCCTTCTCATGAATTTTATAATCTAGATATTATATTATTATATTATACAAAGTGCTATCAGCACATAATCTGGATGATTCAGATAAGCCGGGCAGATATAGGCCCGTATTTATAATCAGCTCTTAAGAGTGACAGCGAGTTTGAGTTCGTATCAGAAATGTCATTCCAGTACAAAATTACCTGTTAAATCCGCACTCAATATTGCTCTCACCCTTGAGATCGCTTTATAAATACGAGCCTTAATGTCCTTGTGATTACAACCAACTGTCGAGAAATATGGGTCAAACTAATATGAAAAAGATTTTGATGTATCCCAGCTGTCAAAGATTTTTTAAAACCTAACCAACCCCGTCAATCGTAACGCGGAATCGTATTATTAGTTACAATGCGGAAATTCAGGATGCGTTATCCTAACAAAATTGAGAACAATCTCACAAGAAACAGAGTTCTACTTCTCATACACCATGGTAATTGAACCCGTTACTCCCAGATCAAGAGCTAAAAGCTCAGACCACTAAGCCAGAGGGGTGTTTTTATAATATCACGATATTTTTTCTTGGCAGATACTCTATTGTATCATTATCATCAGCTCATATACGTCCCCATCGAGGGGCACGAGCCAACCCTGGAACAGGGCGACCGGCTCTTAGTTGACCACCTGGGCCCAGTACGGATTGGTCGACTTCACACCCTACCTTTGAATTTCTTCGTAGGTGTGTGCAGGTTTCCTCACGATGTTTTCCTTTACTATAAAGCGCCGATTAAACGTACATATGAAATTCGAAAACCGGAAAACATATTGATACGTGGTGGGATTCGAACCACGACCTCCTGCACAGGAGGCAGCCCTACCCACTACACCATCAGGCTTGCAAATTGGCGTACTGACTGGCAATGCCACAGTGCCTTTGGTAATTTTCTGTTCCACTCAGCTGTCTGTGAGAATAGAACAGACTATTGTTTGCTGCATTTGCTGCACAAGTGCAGTAAAAGGGGCTAGCTAGTCAAAGTAGTTGATAATGGTGTCGATTCTGTTGTAGGCACATTTTAGTTTGATAAAACAGCTGATATAATCGAGTCAAAGGGTAGTATTTATAATCAGCTCACAAGAGTGACAGCGAGTTTGAGTTTGTATCAGAAATGTCATTTCAGTGCAAAAGGACCTGTCAAATCCAAACTTAATATTGCTCTCAATCTTGAAATCGCTTTATAAATACGAGCCAAAGTGACTTTAGTTGTGTAATGTCACTTTGACAGGATTATAATCAGCTGTTGTCGGCACCATTGACTAGAAATACGACACATTCACTATTTATTTCGTATTTTATGCTCTGAATCGTGAAAAAAAACACTTAATTAACAAGTTACTTTCTAACGTTAACATTTTTAAGTAAATAGAAACCTGCAATTTAGACGATGGACAATATTTAAAATTGAAAAACTCTTTATTGCCTTTACAATAAAAATACAATAAATACTAAAAACAAATCATCAAGAAATAAGTTAAAACTAGTTTGATAATTATTAGTATTAGTTACACGTCTTGTCTATCAGAGTCTAAACTGCTTTTGTTGTAGACGCTTTGCCTACCCTATAGGTCATTAAAGGCGCGATTACTTATACGGGGTGGACAGCGTCCCGCAAACTTATAGGGGTTGCTCAGTCAACGAAACTGAACAACTACCACCAGGATTTTTTTTCAGGGAATGAAAAAAAAATTAGCTTTTTCATACAAAATGACCGCATCGATCAGACAATTTGTATGGAAAAGCAAATTTTTTTTTTTCATTTCCTGAAAAAAAATCCTGGTCATATGTGTTCAGGTATCCTTGACTGAGCAGCCCCCATCAGTTTGCGGGACGCTGTCCCTTACACCCGGTATTTATAATGATCTTACACGCTGCAAATGCACAATAAATAATCAAACTGAACATCATGTCACCTAAGAGCATGAGATACGTGATATATTTACTTACCTACCTATACAGGGTGGTAATTTAATTGCGTGCCATAGCTTAAGGGGTGTTTCAGTAACGTATAAGTAAGGAGCCCATAAAAAATATTTAAAAAAAATCCAACCCAAAAAATAAAAAAAGACAAAAGTCGGTAGGTATTTATTATGATTCCCAGAGTTGCGCTGTCTCTTGTACTAAAACCAATCGCGCGCGACACGCGAGTCGCATCGACCAATGATAGCGACTCGCGCGCGCTCGGTTATAGTGCGAGAGACAGCGCAGGTTTTGGAAACATAATAAATGCCAAATTTCGATTTATTGACTTTTTGAGATGGTTTTTTTTTAATGAGCTCCTTTAACGTTACTGAAACACCCCCTAAGCTATGGCACGCAATTAAATTAACACCCTGTATAATACTGTCTATCGTTTAATTTTATCTTATCTATCACCAAAAACGCGTTTCGAGTACCCACTAATACTTTTAAACCTTTAAGTGCGGTACAATATAAAGAATCCCACTGATAAAGAATGACGTGCAGTGTTAGCTAATATTTATTTAGGTATTTTTGTAGATATTTGTTGTTTTAAACAAAAAAAAATTGCGATGCATTGTGGAAGTTTGAGTTAAGTGGAGTTAATAAAGCTGGAAGCACCAACACATACGTAAAATCACGCTTTTATTCCCTAGGGTAGGCAGAGTCTAAAATGCCTAGGAAAATCATCGTCCGACAAATATTGAGGCTAATTTTAGATTGAAATATGTATCGCTTTTCGTGAGAGGTTGCTAAATTACAATACACTGTAACCCTCGAATGGGCGCTTTTCCACTAGACGGCACGTCAACGGCAACGGCGACGGCACGGTACCGTCGACGATATCGTAGGTGAGATAATGTATGAAAAACAATGAAATTATATGACACGCTTTTCCACTTGCCGGCACGGCACCGTCACGGCATGTCATCGATTCCCATAGATATTGTCACGTGATCGTCCCGTGCCGTCGCCGTTGCCGTTGACGTGCCGTCTAGTGGAAAAGCGCCCAATCCCTATTCTGACTGCTACAGCGTTAGAAACTGGCATATTCTATATTTTTCTTTCGCCATCAGTCCAGCATGAAAAGTAAATAGTCCTCCCTACCCTTTTCAGTGACGGCGGCCATCTTTGAGATCAACCATCTGAACCACTGATTAGAGAAAGTCGTAGCTTTTACTTTTCTGTGATCTGAACCTAGTTTTTTAAGTGCCCGAGTGTTAGCGCGACACGTAGGCTATACTGGAGTGCGTTCACGCGTGCACCTAGGGGAAACCGTTAGGAGAAAATCACTGTCAAAATGACATTTGGTGAAATTTTCTCGTGGTAATAAGGTCAAGAATGGCGCGGTAACCATAGACAACTCCCCTCATCTTCCCCTAAGCGTGCACGCGTGAACGCACTACTGATGGGACCACCGGATGTGACAGACTGACCGAGACAGAGAGAAATCAGGCGCAAGATCGACTATTTACATTCCCATCCGACAGCATGCATGCCAGCTTAGAAAGTAAGTAGTTCTGTTGCAGCTTACAAGTTACATCCCTTGTCGACATACGTTGTTTGCGATTTGCGATACATCGACGTTTGCGATTTACTTCGATGTTTGCATCGACTTGTCGCTGTTTCCGCCGCATTAACTCCACTTCAGACCTTCCGATCCGATCATCTTAAATCGGATAAAATGTTACAATTTGTGGTAGTTTCTGCCACTTTGGCAGATTTTGCCCCTTTTTATCTGTGGTAGATCATGCTGGTTATTTTCGAAAGTGGCAGTTTTAAGGCCCGTATTTATAATCAGCTCTCAAGAGTGACAGCGAGTTTGAGTTCGTATCAAAAATGTCATTTCAGTACAAAACGATCTGTCAAATCCATACTTAATATTGTTCTCAATCTTATTTATTTAACAATTTATTGTACACACTAAAGAACATAAAATACAAACAAAAAAGAAACAAGACACAACAGGCACTGCTTATCTCTATGAAGAAATTTCTTACAGCAGACCTACAGAAGTGAGATTTTATCTTGAGATCGTTTTATAAATACGAGCCTTAAAGACTTCAAGGATATTCACATTAGCTTATTCGAAGCAATGAATTCATTTTTATAACACAGTTTTTTTGCCCAGTCTGCAGTTTTTTTCAGTTACGCCATTTTTGAGATGGTCATATACCATCCGATTTAGAATGTAGAATCGGAAGGTCCGGAGAGCCCATTATGTGGATCGCGCGCGCTCGAGCGCGAGATGACGTCACACGCCCGCTCGGATATTGTCGCCTCGACATGCACAAATTACATCGTGTGGCTCAAAACAATTTGATCTCTACAAAGAGAAAAATACAAAAATTAAATTACAAAATTTAATCAAGTTTTTCGTTGAAAATTCACAAAAGTTGAAACTATGAACAACATGTTATCCCAACGTCGAAATTAAAAAAAATCAGGTCCATTTAATCCGATATAATGATGTAACGAGGAAAAGGGAGGGACGTCTTATCTTTTGAAGGAGATTAAATCCGATACTTCATTGTAAGTTTTCCAAAGTTTCCAAACTACTAAAGCTAATTTACAATGCCCTCTATGGTACGCAAAGTGTACCTTTAGCTAATTAAAAGCTTTTCAAGTTTAATGTTGCTGCTGAAGAGTCTACAGAGCAACTCGACTTGTTCTTTATGACCCTCTAATGGACTTTGTACCATAAGGAATACTGAGTAGTGAGTACTTAAAGTAGTGATGTGGATATTTTTTAAAGAGCCACTGAAATTAGATACAACCTATTTTAAGTCACATGGTGAAAAAGCGCGCTTTGTACCACAATTTAGCTTCAAATGTGACTCTAGTGGGATGATAAATAAATAAATAATGATGATATAGTAAAATTTAAATTCTTCGTTTTCAAATCTATGTACCATTAGTCGAACCGTATCGTTTCCACTCATCGTCTCGTCATCATCATCAGCCTCCATCAGTCCACTGCTGAACATAGGCCTCTCCCATGTCACGCCACTCAGCTCGGTCTTCAGCCGTTCTTATCCAATCCCTGCCTGCTTTCTTATAAACATCATCGCCCCACCCTGGTGTCAGAGTTTTTAAACTGCCTAATAGCCTCTGACATTTTATGTAACGATCACTATCAAGACAGAGCGACCGGGACTGACAGCTTTTCGTGCCCTCCGAAGCACGGAATCTTTTTTCTTACATACAATCAGGTTGTTCTGCCTGCATTGTCCTTACTAAACTGGGGAAAACCTCAGCATCATCATCATCATCATCATCAGCTCCCCCACCGATGGGCATGAGCCTACCCTGGAATAGAGCGAAAACCTTACCAATTGATAAATTGACAAAGTAATACTAACTTTATTTTCCCGCGGAGATCATACCCACGACCTCCGGATCGGGAGCCCATGGCTCAAACTACTAGACCACGGACGCAGTAAAGCTGTGACTTGTGTCGCTGAAGCACAAACTTTTCTGATTATACAGTTTCAATTTCACATCCGATTCAAAAAAAGGGAATAATCTAGTTTCTAATTTAAACTGGCAAAACTCAGCAAACTTTTTAATACTAGTTAAAGTTTGTGCTTCAGCGACACAAGTCACAGCTTTACTGCGTCCGTGGTCTAGTAGTTTGAGCCATGGGCTCCCGATCCGGAGGTCGTGGGTATGATCTCCGCGGGAAAATAAAGTTAGTATTACTTTGTCAATTTATCAATTGGTAAGGTTTTCGCTCTATTCCAGGGTAGGCTCATGCCCATCGGTGGGGGAGCTGATGATGATGATGATGATGATGCTGAGGTTTTCCCCAGTTTAGTAAGGACAATGCAGGCAGAACAACCTGATTGTATGTAAGAAAAAAGATTCCGTGCTTCGGAGGGCACGAAAAGCTGTCAGTCCCGGTCGCTCTGTCTTGATAGTGATCGTTACATAAAATGTCAGAGGCTATTAGGCAGTTTAAAAACTCTGACACCAGGGTGGGGCGATGATGTTTATAAGAAAGCAGGCAGGGATTGGATAAGAACGGCTGAAGACCGAGCTGAGTGGCGTGACATGGGAGAGGCCTATGTTCAGCAGTGGACTGATGGAGGCTGATGATGATGACGAGACGATGAGTGGAAACGATACGGTTCGACTAATGGTACATAGATTTGAAAACGAAGAATTTAAATTTTTACTATATCATCATTATTTATTTATTTATCATCCCACTAGAGTCACATTTGAAGCTAAATTGTGTACAAAGCGCGCTTTTTCACCATGTGACTTAAAATAGGTTGTATCTAATTTCAGTGGCTCTTTAAAAAATATCCACATCACTACTTTAAGTACTCACTACTCAGTATTCCTTATGGTACAAAGTCCATTAGAGGGTCATAAAGAACAAGTCGAGTTGCTCTGTAGACTCTTCAGCAGCAACATTAAACTTGAAAAGCTTTTAATTAGCTAAAGGTACACTTTGCGTACCATAGAGGGCATTGTAAATTAGCTTTTAGTAGTTTGGAAACTTTGGAAAACTTACCAATGAAGTATCGGATTTAATCTCCTTCAAAAGATAAGACGTCCCTCCCTTTTCCTCGTTACATCATTATATCGGATTAAATGGACCTGATTTTTTTTTAATTTCGACGTTGGGATAACATGTTGTTCATAGTTTCAACTTTTGTGAATTTTCAAACGAAAAACTTGATTAAATTTTGTAATTTAATTTTTGTATTTTTTCTCTTTGTAGAGATCAAATTGTTTTGAGCCACACGATGTAATTTGTGCATGTCGAGGCGACAATATCCGAGCGGGCGTGTGACGTCATCTCGCGCTCGAGCGCGCGCGATCCACATAATGGGCTCTCCGGACCTTCCGATTCTACATTCTAAATCGGATGGTATATGACCATCTCAAAAATGGCGTAACTGAAAAAAACTGCAGACTGGGCAAAAAAACTGTGTTATAAAAATGAATTCATTGCTTCGAATAAGCTAATGTGAATATCCTTGAAGTCTTTAAGGCTCGTATTTATAAAACGATCTCAAGATAAAATCTCACTTCTGTAGGTCTGCTGTAAGAAATTTCTTCATAGAGATAAGCAGTGCCTGTTGTGTCTTGTTTCTTTTTTGTTTGTATTTTATGTTCTTTAGTGTGTACAATAAATTGTTAAATAAATAAGATTGAGAACAATATTAAGTATGGATTTGACAGATCGTTTTGTACTGAAATGACATTTTTGATACGAACTCAAACTCGCTGTCACTCTTGAGAGCTGATTATAAATACGGGCCTTAAAACTGCCACTTTCGAAAATAACCAGCATGATCTACCACAGATAAAAAGGGGCAAAATCTGCCAAAGTGGCAGAAACTACCACAAATTGTAACATTTTATCCGATTTAAGATGATCGGATCGGAAGGTCTGAAGTGGAGTTAATGCGGCGGAAACAGCGACAAGTCGATGCAAACATCGAAGTAAATCGCAAACGTCGATGTATCGCAAATCGCAACAACGTATGTCGACAAGGGATGTAACTTGTAAGCTGCAACAGAACTACTTACTTTCTAAGCTGGCATGCATGCTGTCGGATGGGAATGTAAATAGTCGATCTTGCGCCTGATTTCTCTCTGTCTCGGTCAGTCTGTCACATCCGGTGGTCCCATCAGTAGTGCGTTCACGCGTGCACGCTTAGGGGAAGATGAGGGGAGTTGTCTATGGTTACCGCGCCATTCTTGACCTTATTACCACGAGAAAATTTCACCAAATGTCATTTTGACAGTGATTTTCTCCTAACGGTTTCCCCTAGGTGCACGCGTGAACGCACTCCAGTATAGCCTACGTGTCGCGCTAACACTCGGGCACTTAAAAAACTAGGTTCAGATCACAGAAAAGTAAAAGCTACGACTTTCTCTAATCAGTGGTTCAGATGGTTGATCTCAAAGATGGCCGCCGTCACTGAAAAGGGTAGGGAGGACTATTTACTTTTCATGCTGGACTGATGGCGAAAGAAAAATATAGAATATGCCAGTTTCTAACGCTGTAGCAGTCAGAATAGGGATTGGGCGCTTTTCCACTAGACGGCACGTCAACGGCAACGGCGACGGCACGGGACGATCACGTGACAATATCTATGGGAATCGATGACATGCCGTGACGGTGCCGTGCCGGCAAGTGGAAAAGCGTGTCATATAATTTCATTGTTTTTCATACATTATCTCACCTACGATATCGTCGACGGTACCGTGCCGTCGCCGTTGCCGTTGACGTGCCGTCTAGTGGAAAAGCGCCCATTCGAGGGTTACAGTGTATTGTAATTTAGCAACCTCTCACGAAAAGCGATACATATTTCAATCTAAAATTAGCCTCAATATTTGTCGGACGATGATTTTCCTAGGCATTTTAGACTCTGCCTACCCTAGGGAATAAAAGCGTGATTTTACGTATGTGTTGGTGCTTCCAGCTTTATTAACTCCACTTAACTCAAACTTCCACAATGCATCGCAATTTTTTTTTGTTTAAAACAACAAATATCTACAAAAATACCTAAATAAATATTAGCTAACACTGCACGTCATTCTTTATCAGTGGGATTCTTTATATTGTACCGCACTTAAAGGTTTAAAAGTATTAGTGGGTACTCGAAACGCGTTTTTGGTGATAGATAAGATAAAATTAAACGATAGACAGTATTATACAGGGTGTTAATTTAATTGCGTGCCATAGCTTAGGGGGTGTTTCAGTAACGTTAAAGGAGCTCATTAAAAAAAAACCATCTCAAAAAGTCAATAAATCGAAATTTGGCATTTATTATGTTTCCAAAACCTGCGCTGTCTCTCGCACTATAACCGAGCGCGCGCGAGTCGCTATCATTGGTCGATGCGACTCGCGTGTCGCGCGCGATTGGTTTTAGTACAAGAGACAGCGCAACTCTGGGAATCATAATAAATACCTACCGACTTTTGTCTTTTTTTATTTTTTGGGTTGGATTTTTTTTAAATATTTTTTATGGGCTCCTTACTTATACGTTACTGAAACACCCCTTAAGCTATGGCACGCAATTAAATTACCACCCTGTATAGGTAGGTAAGTAAATATATCACGTATCTCATGCTCTTAGGTGACATGATGTTCAGTTTGATTATTTATTGTGCATTTGCAGCGTGTAAGATCATTATAAATACCGGGTGTAAGGGACAGCGTCCCGCAAACTGATGGGGGCTGCTCAGTCAAGGATACCTGAACACATATGACCAGGATTTTTTTTCAGGAAATGAAAAAAAAAAATTTGCTTTTCCATACAAATTGTCTGATCGATGCGGTCATTTTGTATGAAAAAGCTAATTTTTTTTTCATTCCCTGAAAAAAAATCCTGGTGGTAGTTGTTCAGTTTCGTTGACTGAGCAACCCCTATAAGTTTGCGGGACGCTGTCCACCCCGTATAAGTAATCGCGCCTTTAATGACCTATAGGGTAGGCAAAGCGTCTACAACAAAAGCAGTTTAGACTCTGATAGACAAGACGTGTAACTAATACTAATAATTATCAAACTAGTTTTAACTTATTTCTTGATGATTTGTTTTTAGTATTTATTGTATTTTTAT